>JASHHO010000019.1:10000-12500 GCA_039763685.1 Aspergillus micronesiensis
GAACAAGGGCTGGACGCTGGACTGGCCAGGCCAGGCAGGAAAATTCGTCAGGGGGGCACGCTGATGAAAGTAGGTTCGTCATGGAAAATCGGCAGCGCAGATTTTTCGACGAACACGGGCTGGACGATGGACTGTCCAGGCCAGGCAGGAAAATTCGTCGAGGGGACACGCTGACGAAACAGCGCTGGTTCAGGCACGGCGGGCAGTGTTGGAATCGGCAGCGCCGACGAAATCAGCAAAGTCGGCAGAATCGGCAGCAGGTGCTGGCGATGAGTCTGGACGGACTGGATAGTCCAAGGCTCGACGAGAAAGACCGCTGGTTTAGACACTGGGGCAGTGGCAGCCCGCGGGACAGTGTCGGCAGATTCGGCAGCGTTGGCCAAAAACGAAGAGAGATCCATCCCCCATCCTCGGCCAGCCAAAAACGCTCCAATTAATGGCCGGGTGAGATGACCCGGAGGCCCGCGACGCGTCATTCAAATCACTGCCCTATGGGCTACAACTGCTGATGGGGGGATAGAGGCCTGCCATGGTGGTGAGGGGCGGCGAAGACCGTGAGAAGCTAGAGTAGTTTCCGAGGATGCTGGGAAAAAGGCCCCTCGCGTCATTCAATTATCTTCCCTATCAACTTGGCTCCCGTTGGCGGGATTGGAGGCCTACTGTTACAGGGCTAAAATCGTCAGGGGAAGAGCTGACGAAACAATGCTGGTTTGGATGCAGGGGTAGTGTTGGAATCGGCAGCGCCGACAAAATCGGCAAAGTCGGCAGAATCGGCAAAGTCGGCAGAATGTCTGGACAGACTGGATAGTCCAAGGCTAGACAAAAAGACTTTGGTCTGGACATTGGGGCAGCGGCAGCCATGCCAACAGGGGGGGAAATCGGCAGCGCAGATTTGTGCAGCTGCAGGTTCGTCGGGGAAATCGGCAGCGCAGATTTTTCGACGAACACGGGCTGGAAGATGGACTGTCCAGGCCAGGCAGGGAAATTCGTCAAGGGGACACGCTGACGAAACAGCGCTGGTTTAGACACGGTGGGTGCAGTGTTGGAATCGGCAGCGCCGACGAAATCGGCAAAGTCGGCAGAATCGGCAAAGTCGGCAGAAATCGGCAGCAGGTGCTGGCGATGAGTCTGGACGTTATAGTCCAGGGCTTGATGGAAAAGACTGTTGGTCCAGACAATGGGGCAGTGGCAGCGCAGATTTGTGCAGCTGCAGGTTCGTCGGGGAAAATCGCAGCGCAGATTTTCCGACGAACAGGGGCTGGGCGCTGGACGGGCCAGGCAGGAAAATTCGTCAGGGGGGCACGCTGACGAAAGTAGGCTCGTCGGGGAAAATCGGCAGCGCAGATTTTTCGACGAAAGGGGCTGGACGTGGACTGGCAGGGGCCAGGCAGGAAAATTCGTCGGGGAAATCGGCAGCGCAGATTTTTCGACGAACAGGGGCTGGACGCTGGACGGCCGGGCCAGGCAGGAAAATTCGTCGGGGAAAATCGGCAGCGCAGATTTTTCGACGAACAGGGCTGTCGCTGGACGGCCGGGCCAGGCAGGAAAATTCGTGGGGAAAATCGGCAGCGCAGATTTTTCGACGAACAGGGGCTGTCCAGGCCGGGCCAGGAAAATTCGTCGGGGAAAATCGGCAGCGCAGATTTTCGACGAACAGGGCTGGAGGCTGGACCGGCCGGGCCAGGCAGGAAAGGAAAATTCGTCGGGGAAAATCGGCAGCGCAGATTTTTCGACGAACAGGGGCTGGACGCTGGACCGGCCGGGCCAGGCAGGAAAATTCGTCAGGGGAAAATCGGCAGCGCAGATTTTTCGACGAACAGGGGCTGCCGCGTGGAAAATGGCAGCCTACACGCAGATGCGAATTCGGCAGCACGCGACGGCTTGTGCAGGTCATGGGTTCGACTTGGCGCGATCGAAACCTGGACGAGGGACTGTCGACGCTGGACGAGCCAGCGCGGTGGCCTGTCATGCCCCGTGCAGGGGGGGCCTGCCGCGGAGACAGCCCCCGCGGGCTCGACAGCGCAGGCCAGCGTCCCCGACGTCGCTGGCCGCGGCAGGCGAGCTGCTGGGGTTCCTGCATTCGCAACAAGAAAACGTCGTGCTTTCACATGAAACCAATCCAGTAAATCAGCCATATTTTTATGAGGCTGCCACTGAATTTGGGGTCATTCCGAGCCGGTTCCTATTTTTCGGATTTACTCGATTTTTAATGGTGGAAAATTAAAAAAAATACTTCCCGACCTCGAAAAAATTCTGGAAAAATTAATAAAGTTGGATTGGATTTTTGCCAACCTCTGTGCAAAATTTCAGCTCAAAATACCAAGAAATGAATTTTTTAGAGGGGGGGTGACAGCTGGGACTAGTAGTGTCTACCCCTGCAGAGCTGAAATAACACTTATTGCTCTTTAGGGAGCCTCTACGTTCGGCCACCAGGCCGGCGCCCGGGCAGCGCCCCTCAAAGACACACACGCGCGCGCGCGCCCGCCCGCGCTGGGCGCTG
>JASHHO010000019.1:22500-25000 GCA_039763685.1 Aspergillus micronesiensis
GGATTAGAGGCCTGCCATGGTGGTGAGGGGCGGCGAAGACCGTGAAAGCTAGAGTGTTTCCGAGGATGATGGGAAGAAGGCCCCTCGCGTCATTCAATTATCTTCCCTATCAACTTGGCTCCCGTTGGCGGGATTGGAGGCCTACTGTTACAGGGCTAAAATCATCAGGGGAAGAGCTGACGAAACAATGCTGGTTTGGATGCAGGGGGTAGTGTTGGAATCGGCAGCGCCGACAAAATCGGCAGAATCGGCAAAGTCGACAGAATGTCTGGACAGACTGGATAGTCCAAGGCTAGACAAAAAAGACTGTTGGTCTGGACATTGGGGCAGCGGCAGCCATGCCAACAGGGGGGGAAATCGGCAGCGCAGATTTGTGCAGCTGCAGGTTCGTCGGGGAAATCGGCAGCGCAGATTTTTCGACGAACACGGGCTGGAAGATGGACTGTCCAGGCCAGGCAGGGAAATTCCTCAAGGGGACACGCTGACGAAACAGCGCTGGTTTAGACACGGTGGGTGCAGTGTTGGAATCGGCAGCGCCGACGAAATCGGCAAAGTCGGCAGAATCGGCAAAGTCGGCAGAATCGGCAGCAGGTGCTGGCGATGAGTCTGGACGATTTATAGTCCAGGGCTTGATGGAAAAGACTGTTGGTCCAGACAATGGGGCAGTGGCAGCGCAGATTTGTGCAGCTGCAGGTTCGTCGGGGAAAATCGGCAGCGCAGATTTTCCGACGAACAGGGGCTGGGCGCTGGACGGGCCAGGCAGGAAAAATTGTCGGGGGGGCACGCTGACGAAAGTAGGCTCGTCGGGGAAATCGGCAGCGCAGATTTTTCGACGAACAGGGGCTGGGCGCTGGACGGGCCAGGCAGGAAAAATCGTCAGGGGGGCACGCTGATGAAAGTAGGCTCGTCGGGGAAAATCGGCAGCGCAGATTTTTCGACGAACATGGGCTGTCCAGGCCAGGCAGGAAAATTCGTCGGGGAAAATCGGCAGCGCAGATTTTTCGACGAACAGGGGCTGGACCGGCCAGGCAGGAAAATTCGTCGGGGAAAATCGGCAGCGCAGATTTTCGACGAACAGGGGCTGGACCGGCCGGGCCAGGCAGGAAAAATTGTCGGGGGGGCACGCTGACGAAAGTAGGCTCGTCGGGGAAAATCGGCAGCGCAGTTTTTCGACGAACAGGGGCTGGACGCTGGACCGGCCGGGCCAGGCAGGAAAATTCGTCGGGGAAAATCGGCAGCGCAGATTTTTCGACGAACAGGGTCTGGACGCTGGACCGGCCGGGCCAGGCAGGAAAATTCGTCAGGGGGCACGCTGACGAAAACAGGGGCTGCCGCGGGGAAAATGGCAGCCTACACGCAGATGCGAATTCGGCAGCACGCGACGGCTTGTGCAGGTCATGGGTTCGACTTGGCGCGATCTGAAACCTGGACGAGCCAGCGCGGTGGCCTGTCATGCCCCGTGCAGGGGGGTCCTGCCGGAGACAGCCCTCGCGGGCTCGACAGCGCAGGCCAGCGTCCCCGACGTCGCTGGCCGCGGCAGGCGAGCTGCTGGGGTTCCCGCATTCCCACAAGAAAAACGTCGTGCTTTCCACATGAAACCAATCCAGTAAAATCAGCCATATTTTTATGAGGCTGCCCACTGAATTTGGGGTCATTCCGGGCCGGTTCCTATTTTTGCGGATTTACTCGATTTTCTAATGGTAGGAAAATTAAAACAAATACTTCGCGGCCTCGAAAAAATCTGGAAAAAATTAATAAAGTTGGATTGGTTTTGCCAACCTCTGTGCAAAATTTCAGCTCAAAATGCCAAGAATGAATTTTTTAGGGGGGGGTGACAGCTGGGACCTAGTAGTGTCTACCCCTGCCAGAGCTGAAATAACACTTATTGCTCTTTAGGGAGCCTCTACGTTCGGCCACCAGGCCGGCGCGCCGGGCAGCGCCCCTCAAAGAACACACGCGCGCGCGCGCCCGCCCGCGCTAGGCGCTGGGGCGCTGGGGCCTGAGGGCCTGGGGCCCTTGGGGGCCCTTGGGCGCTTGGGCGCGCGCGGCGGCCCCCGCAGCCATGCCGCGCTGCGCGACGCGCGGACAGCCCCTGCGGGGGAGAGGCTAGGCGCTGCAGGGGCCAGCCCGACGTCGCTGGCCGCGGCAGGCGACAGCCCCTGCTGGCTTGCTCTCTCGCCCGCGGGGGGGCTGCCTTCGGGCCCTGGCCCCCCGCGTTCTGGCCTGCCCCCTGCGGGGGAGAGGCTAGGCGCTGCAGGGGCCAGCCCGACGTCGCTGGCCGCGGCAGGCGACAGCCCCTGCTGGCTTGCTCTCTCGCCCGCGGGGGGGCTGCCTTCGGGCCCTGGCCCCCCGCGTTCTGGCCTGCCCCCTGCGTGGGAGAGGCTAGGCGCTGCAGGGGCCAGCCCGACGTCGCTGGCCGCGGCAGGCGACATGCCGGGGTTCCCGCATTCCTACAACAAAACGTCGTGCTTTCCACATGAAATCAATCCAGTAAAATCAG
>JASHHO010000019.1:45000-48201 GCA_039763685.1 Aspergillus micronesiensis
TGCAGCTGCAGGTTCGTCGGGGAAAATCGGCAGCGCAGATCTTTCGACGAACAAGGGCTGGACGCTGGACTGGCCGGGCCAGGCAGGAAAATTCGTCAGGGGGGCACGCTGACGAAACAGCGCTGGTTTAGACACGGTGGGTGCAGTGTTGGAATCGGCAGCGCTGACGAAATCGGCAGCAGGTGCTGGCGATGAGTCTGGACGATTTATAGTCCAAGGCTCGACGAGAAAGACCACTGGTTTAGACACTGGGGCAGTGGCAGCCCGCGGGACAGTGTCGGCAGATTCGGCAGCGCTGGCTTGGAATCGGCAGAGCCGGCGAAATCGGCCGAGCCGGCAGAATCGGCAGCAGGTGCTGACGATGAGTCTGGACGATTTATGATCCAGGGCTTGACGGAAAAGACCGTTGGTCCAGACAATGGGGCAGCGGCAGCCATGCCAACAGGGGGGAAAATCGGCAGCGCAGATTTGTGCAGCTGCAGGTTCGTCGGGGAAAATCGGCAGCGCAGATTTTTCGACGAACAAGGGCTGGACGCTGGACTGGCCGGGCCAGGCAGGAAAATTCATCAGGGGGGCACGCTGACGAAACAGCGCTGGTTTAGACACGGTGGGTGCAGTGTTGGAATCGGCAGCGCCGACGAAATCGGCAAAGTCGGCAGAATCGGCAGCAGGTGCTGGCGATGAGTCTGGACGATTTATAGTCCAAGGCTCGACGAGAAAGACCACTGGTTTAGACACTGGGGCAGTGGCAGCCCGCGGGACAGTGTCGGCAGATTCGGCAGCGCTGGCTTGGAATCGGCAGAGCCGGCGAAATCGGCCGAGCCGGCAGAATCGGCAGCAGGTGCTGACGATGAGTCTGGACGATTTATGATCCAGGGCTTGACGGAAAAGACCGTTGGTCCAGACAATGGGGCAGCGGCAGCCATGCCAACAGGGGGGAAAATCGGCAGCGCAGATTTGTGCAGCTGCAGGTTCGTCGGGGAAAATCGGCAGCGCAGATTTTTCGACGAACAAGGGCTGGACGCTGGACTGGCCAGGCCAGGCAGGAAAATTCGTCAGGGGGGCACGCTGATGAAAGTAGGTTCGTCATGGAAAATCGGCAGCGCAGATTTTTCGACGAACACGGGCTGGACGATGGACTGTCCAGGCCAGGCAGGAAAATTCGTCGAGGGGACACGCTGACGAAACAGCGCTGGTTCAGACACGGTGGGCGCAGTGTTGGAATCGGCAGCGCCGACAAAATCGGCAAAGTCGGCAGAATCGGCAGCAGGTGCTGGCGATGAGTCAGGACGGACTGGATAGTCCAAGGCTCGACGAGAAAGACCGCTGGTTTAGACACTGGGGCAGTGGCAGCCCGCGGGACAGTGTCGGCAGATTCGGCAGCAGTGTCTGCAGATTCGGCAGCGTTGGCTTGGTGGCGCGGTGGGCCGATGCGAGTGGGGACTTGGGCTGCGGGCAGTGAAAGCAAGAGTTTTCCCGATGCTGCCGGGAAAAACGCTCCTCGGGATGGCCGGGTGAGATGACCCGGCGGCCCGCGACGGGTCATTCAATTCCATGCCCCGTCAACATAACTCCCGATGTACTGTTTGCTCTTTCGGAAGAAGAGATCCATCCCCCCATCCTCGGCCAGCCAAAAACGCTCCAATTAATGGCCGGGTGAGATGACCCGGCGGCCCGCGACGCGTCATTCAAATCACTGCCCTATGGGCTACAACTGCTGATGGGGGATTAGAGGCCTGCCATGGTGGTGAGGGGCGGCGAAGACCGTGATAGCTAGAGTGTTTCCGAGGATGATGGGAAGAAGGCCCCTCGCGTCATTCAATTATCTTCCCTATCAACTTGGCTCCCGTTGGCGGGATTGGAGGCCTACTGTTACAGGGCTAAAATCGTCAGGGGAAGAGCTGACGAAACAATGCTGGTTTGGATGCAGGGGGTAGTGTTGGAATCGGCAGCGCCGACAAAATCGGCAGAATCGGCAAAGTCGACAGAATGTCTGGACAGACTGGATAGTCCAAGGCTAGACAAAAAAGACTGTTGGTCTGGACATTGGGGCAGCGGCAGACATGCCAACAGGGGGGGAAATCGGCAGCGCAGATTTGTGCAGCTGCAGGTTCGTCGGGGAAATCGGCAGCGCAGATTTTTCGACGAACACGGGCTGGAAGATGGACTGTCCAGGCCAGGCAGGGAAATTCCTCAAGGGGACACGCTGACGAAACAGCGCTGGTTTAGACACGGTGGGTGCAGTGTTGGAATCGGCAGCGCCGATGAAATCGGCAAAGTCGGCAGAATCGGCAAAGTCGGCAGAATCGGCAAAGTCGGCAGAATCGGCAGCAGGTGCTGGCGATGAGTCTGGACGATTTATAGTCCAGGGCTTGATGGAAAAGACTGTTGGTCCAGACAATGGGGCAGTGGCAGCGCAGATTTGTGCAGCTGCAGGTTCGTCGGGGAAAATCGGCAGCGCAGATTTTCCGACGAACAGGGGCTGGGCGCTGGACGGGCCAGGCAGGAAAATTGTCGGGGGGGCACGCTGACGAAAGTAGGCTCGTCGGGGAAAATCGGCAGCGCAGATTTTTCGACGAACAGGGGCTGGGCGCTGGACGGGCCAGGCAGGAAAAATCGTCAGGGTGGCACGCTGATGAAAGTAGGCTCGTCGGGGAAAATCGGCAGCGCAGATTTTTCGACGAACATGGGCTGTCCAGGCCAGGCAGGAAAATTCGTCGGGGAAAATCGGCAGCGCAGATTTTTCGACGAACATGGGCTGTCCAGGCCAGGCAGGAAAATTCGTCGGGGAAAATCGGCAGCGCAGATTTTTCGACGAACAGGGGCTGGACCGGCCGGGCCAGGCAGGAAAAATTGTCGGGGGGCACGCTGACGAAAGTAGGCTCGTCGGGGAAAATCGGCTGCGCAGATTTTTCGACGAACAGGGGCTGGACGCTGGACCGGCCGGGCCAGGCAGGAAAATTCGTCAGGGGGGCACGCTGACGAAAACAGGGGCTGCCGCGTGGAAAATGGCAGCCTACACGCAGATGCGAATTCGGCAGCACGCGACGGCTTGTGCAGGTCATGGGTTCGACTTGGCGCGATCTGAAACCTGGACGAGCCAGCGCGGTGGGGGGGCCTGTCGCGGAGACAGCCCTCGCGGGCTCGACAGCGCAGGCCAGCGTCCCCGACGTCGCTGGCCCGGCAGGCGAGCTGTCTGGG
>JASHHO010000020.1:0-83206 GCA_039763685.1 Aspergillus micronesiensis
TCTCGGGATCAAGATAGATGACTGGAGTCCCAAAGCTGACTGCTTGACGTGTGGGATCAGTTTGCTTAATCCCATTAGGCCCATTTGTTTCTCGAAGCGGTCCCTTTTCCTGGACTGTAAATGCCGCGCGGCGCTGTCCGCTTTCCTGTTCTCGTTTTGCCTCTTGACTTTCTTTCACTTCCCTCTTTCTTTTCTTATGAGGTGTATCTGTTGGATCTGGCTGTGCCTCTTCGAAGGCAGGTGGGTTTCCTGGGGTGACGTAGCCCGACAACCGCGCACACAGCTCATTGAAAAAGTTCCGAAACTCGGCTATTTTATCCTGGGCCTTCAATATGTGATCTTTCAGGATCCCTTTAAGCTGGAGGCGCACACAATTCACCCATGAGATGAAGAAAGACGCAGTCCGCATTACCAGCTGGTTAAGAGAAGTGCTCAAATCTTCAATCTTGTCCTTCCTGTCCAGCAATGCTGAAATGGCTCTGCGTGTGAATTTTTTCAGTTCACGCTGGTTATACCCTGGTATTTTCTTTGCCAATCTCGTGCGTTCCTTGTCAGGAGACTTGCGATCAACTTGGCGAGCAGCCTGCGGCGATCCTGACGTTCTTCAAGTAACTCCCAAGGCACCTTCAATAATTCTTCCGAATCATTTATATCAGGAAGTCGTGATGGTGACTTCTTGAAAGGTGATTGTTGGGAATGAGACTTGCTGTTGCGAGGTCGCGGTATGCTGGAGAGCAAACTCGAGGCAAGAACAGGGCCCGGAGAAGGACTCTTCTCAATTTTGAAAGGATCTTCCAAGGCCAGGGATGGAAGTCGCTCCGTGGATCCTAGAGGGTTCAGAGGAGGGGTTTCGATTCTGAAGTCTTCAGCTGTAGGAGAATCTGCCGTGAGGTCAATCAACTCCATGGTCTCCTTGACAGGAGATGAGGGCGAGGCCGACCGCGAAGACGAGGAGCTGAAATCTATGAATGGGGGCCTTCCCTTTTGTGACTTTCGGCGCTTTCCAGAAGGACTAATAATATCATCGTCGCTTTCCGAAAATTCTGTGATCCTCCCAAGTGATACGGAACCAGCAGGGAGATCTTCAGACTCACCAATGAAATCACTCAAAGAATCGCTTAATAGATCGTCAGATTCCGAACCAAGGGATTCCTCGTCATCAGCCACATCTTTAGGCTTCTTTTGCTTCACAGGCACAGGCGGAGCAGGGACCCGTTTCGGGCATTCGTCTTTTTCCAAAACGGTGATACGCCATTTTTGTTTCTGCAAATCCATGACGGTTTGTTCCATGCCCATGCAAACCTTCTGGACATCTGATTTTGAGGCATACTCGTTGTCAAGAATGGCATTCTGTAGTTGTTTCAGGCGCTTTTCCAGAAGGGGGATGTCTCGAGTTAATTCCATGATTCTCTGGTTAGTCGACTTTGTCCGCTTTGCTGTGAGCCACAGTCTGGCGGCTTTATGCTCCTCCCTGGGCCGATGGTTCTGATTCCAATCAATTTCATAATCGCGAATGCAGTCCTTGATAATGGATTCAACATAGGCTGATGTGAGGTTTTTAGTCCTTTGAAGAGCCTTGCTTCGTTGTTCCTCCTGTATCTCTTCCCAGGTCTCTTCATCGAAATCCCCTTCCGAGCCCGAGTCACCGTACAAGGGGAAAGGATCTTCACCCTGCTCATTCGCCGGATATTTCTCCAGGAGGTAAGAGTAGGGATTTTTCGGGTTTTCCATGGACTTGGAGTTATCGAAAGATTTGGCGATTTGTGGCCAGTCCTCTATATTCTCCTTGCTCACAGTGACATATCCGTCATTGGAAGTGTAAAGAGTGAAGATCTTTGAACTGCCTTGAGGCAGATCTGAGATCTTGTAAGGTACTATTGCCCATTGACTGAAGCCCTTGCTTGCGTTCAATTTGATGGGCCTCTGTCTATAAAGATGCCTGAGTTGTTTATTCACAACTGTTCGGTGAGCAGAGGGAACTTGGGAGCCAGTAATCACAAAAGACCCATCGTCCTCGGATGCACTTTCGTCGTTGCTTGAAGGATAAAAAATATCAGAAAAGGAGAGCCTTTCAGGACCCATATACCAGAGTCTAGCATTGACTTTACTGCGAGAAGAGCTACGATGCGTCTCGTTGGAAGCAGTCAAGTTCAACCTTCGCCGCTTTCGACCGCGCGCGTCAATGACAGCCTGCTCTCGAGAACGAACTGTACTGATCCCTGGGGTTTTCGAGGGATGTTCTTCGGGGGTATGAAAATCATCCTCTGGCGCGGTGCGTCCTGGCGTGGGCGTACTGACACGAGCCTCATTCTCTTCGATCTGGGGTAAGAGGCCAGAACGTGGATCCAGGGAGTTCAAGTTGTTTTGAGTGGGAGGTATGGATGGGTATGAGGGCGCCAAATCCGGCTGAGGTTTAATGGTTGGACCGTGTGAATAGTTTGGAGGTGCGGGTGAGAGATGAGTGGGCGCCCTTTGTGTATACGGGCTCATAGACCAGGGGCCACGTTCTTCGTAAGGACTGGGCTGCGTTTTGGAGGCTTGGAATTTAGAAGACCGGCCCCTAAGATATCTTATTGCCATTAACATGGAAGAACGATGTCCCAGGGCTTTCAAACCTAGGTCATTTCGCAGCTCATCCTTGTCAACATCCTGCAAGAAGACCTCGCCGTTGACCTCATTCTCCCGCAGAGCCGACTCAAGAATTGCTGGGTCCGGTCGAGAAGCTTTGGTTGCTGATAAAGCCCAGGGTGTTTCGGGATTATGGCAGAGGAACCTCACTACCTCGTCAACAGTCCAGTCGAGCGGGTCTCCGAGATCTGGCTGCATGTTGCCTGCTGGAGATGGCTTCAAGAGGTTAAATCTCGAGCAGATAAAAACATGATACAAAGTATAAGCTCACAACAGTCATCTTGACGCGGAGGCCAAGCCTTCGCGAGACCAGAACGAAGTGAGTTTTTCAGTAGCGTAGCGTGTATTCATTTCCCAAACATCGCCATCCGGTGATTGAAGAGAAAACAACAACAGGCGCACCAAGCAGGACAACGGTGTGGATCGTAATCTGGGAAGAGGGTTGCAGTGAGAATGGCCTGGAGCGCGACCCAGGCGCTGTGAGGTGGGAGCGCTGCATGAGACGTGTACACCCAGCAACGCGATCTTTGATCATAATTACCTACTCGGGGAAATTTGGAGAAGGCCGCGTTCTGCCAGCATCCGGGGCGGTGAGCAGGGCGGTGTATCGCAAATGGCGTGCTTATCAATCATTCCAAAAGCATCATCGGCGGGGAAGACAATCTGCCCCTCATCACCAGCATAATCCTGAGCTGTCGGTCAGCTGGGTGTCATCTGGCTTTCACTTTCATCTTACATATCTCTTGGTCCTCTTTTCAAGTGGTTTACAAGCCCTTTTCATCCGCAATGGGAGACTCAATCTACTCTCAGTACCCTCCTCAATTGAGCCCCGCACAGAAGGACTTCCTGGTGACATCTGTGAAAGATTGGGCTGCCCAGAATGGCTTGCTGGTTCGACCGGCGCCGAGCTTTGTTTCGAAAGAGACGAATCCCCATGGAGTGCTCGCAACCAACGCACCCGTGACTCTATTCCCCAGTCCTTCCCTCGGAATTGCTTCGAGGAAGCAACGGCGTTGCAGACAGTCTACAACCAGCTGTACGCGGCGATAACCTGCAACGAGGAATGGATCGGCAAGATTATGGAAGAGTAAGGGCACACGGATCCTATAGTATCACTCCATGATTACTTGACTAATTCACTTTGATTCGCAGTCTCATTGATGTAGATGATTTCATCTCTCACCTTTGGAAGGTTCACCAGTCTGTCAAGAAGGAAGGCTATACTCAAACGCTGTCGCTTGGCCTTTATCGATCTGATTATATGACTCATACCCCGTCTGATTCAACTTCTCCCTCCTTGAAACAAGTGGAATTCAACACGATTTCCTCGTCTTTCGGTGGCCTTTCGCGTCTCGTTGCCTCATTGCACACCGAGCTCCTCGATTCCCCTCCTGGCCATCCTCTCGCCTACCCATCACATCCTTTGTTTGATTCAAATGTGCCTCCCGAGAACACAGCAGTGGAAACTCTATCTGCGGGATTGGCCACTGCTCACAAGGCCTACGGATCCTCCAAATCAAGCCCCGCTCTACCGACCTGTGTCCTGTTTATCGTCCAAGAGAACGAAAGAAACACATTTGATCAGCTTGCTCTCTTCCGAGAGCTGACAAAGACCCATAAAGTACCCGCCTTCCGTCTGCTAAGCTCCGAGATTCTCAATCATGCTTCAATTGCCGACTCGAATCCTTCGCGGCCGCTCATATACACCCCTCCTCACGCCCCCAACACGCAGTTTGAGGTCTCAACGGTATACCTGCGCGCTTTCTACGCACCGAGCGACTATCACTCCGAATGTGACTGGGACGCACGGACGCAACTGGAACGTTCCGCAGCTATCAAATGTCCGACTGTCCTGAACCAACTAGCGGGGTGCAAGATCGTGCAGCAGGTTCTCGCAGAGACCATGGGACCGGATCATTTGGCCGGTTTCTTGAAGGACGTCCATCCCGCCACTATCGCAAGACTACGAGCAACATTTGCCCCTCAGTACGACCTGTCTAGCAATGGCCGTGGCCGGGAACTGGCCCTCAACCCCGAAACAGCGTTGAACCATGTTCTCAAGCCTCAGCGCGAGGGAGGCGGCAATAACATTTACAAGGATGCCATCCCAGATTTCCTGCGCTCAATCCCGGAAAGCGAGTGGAAGCGCTGGATCTTGATGGAACTAATCACGCCGCCTGCTGAGGCTAAGAATGTTGCGCTGCGGAGCGATGGTGAGGTTCTGAGCGGGAACGTCATCGGCGAGCTAGGTGTATACGGGACCATTCTGTGGGACCAGGCTGACGGAAAGGTCCTGCATAACACACAGGGTGGATGGCTGAGAACAAAGGCCAGAGATGTGAACGAGGGAGGTGTTGCGACTGGATTCTCCAGTCTGGATAGCATCCTACTTTTCTAGAATGTGTATCCATGTAGATTGATGTGGATTGTAAAGCAGAAGTGAAAGATAAATGAAGCATAAGTGAGAGGAAAAGTGACCTCTCGAAAAGACTATGGTAATTGTTGGGGAAAATATATGTGAATTTAAGAGCAGCTTCGTGAGAAAGGTCCTCGATTTCATATTCAGTCTGAATAAACATGAAAAGTAAAAGATATGTGACCTTTTTTTTGACATCTGCATGGCTACCTCGATTACACAGTCCAACGGTATGCGAACATGTGCCGCTCAGTTGATGAGCTGGCCGCACAGGTGGGGACGTTGAGATCCACCGAAAGTGAATGAAAGACATATGAGAAGAAAGAAAGACCCAGCACAAGAAAGACCAACCCATGGTCAGCTCAAGCAACATTCACTGGCACACCGACGGGGTCAGCAGAGAAGAGGCGATTGACGGATGGATCCCATACCACACCTCCCACCAACACTCACAAGTGAAGAAAAACACAACAACAACCACACAAAGGACAGTGAGATGAGGGGCGTGGGGGTATGAATGTGAGGCGCAGCAGAGAGAAGGTTAGTTTCTACGGCGCATGGCCGCAGACGCAGCTCTCGCATTGTTGCGGTGGCTCACCCACCACTCCGGCAGCACACTGTCAGGCAGCATGCTCCAATTATCCAGTCCCAACTCTGCCGCCTTCTCCGCCAACCCATGGAAAATCTGGAGTTCTCAACAAGCGCGGGCTGGGGACATGCGGTCTCCCATTGTCCAAGAAAGTGTCCAGAGGAAAATAGCGTGGCTCCCCGCCTCCGACGAGAGACTTGGACCTAAGGCGAAAGGGGACCAGGAGTCAGTGCCTTCATCAATACGGTACTCGATATCCATGGTATTGAAGCGGATCTGGTCCAGAGTCCACTTTTCCACCCGTTCGACGTCAATACGGGATACTTTCGTTGCCTTGCCACGGCGAGGAGTCCAGCAGGAGAGTGCCAGGGGTCCTCGAATGTCTCGCTCCCGACGCATATTGAGAGCGTTCTCCATCGGTTTTTGATCGCGCGGGACGACCATGCGGGCTTTGATATCGCGATACGTGAGACGGGGATCGGTTCTCAGCCAGTATTCGAGAAGCCAGCCCTCAGGTCTCGTGGTGATGTACCGTGGCAAGAAGGGAAAATCTCCGATCTTCCTGTTGTCGTTGTCCCACACTGGGGCGCCGCATTCTTGTAAGGCCTTGACTGGAGGTGGAAGTTTTTCCGGAAGGGGAGGTTGTTCCATTCTGAAGAGTAATGGGGGCAGGTTCGCCTCGGAATATCCAGCGTGATGGGTGTGGACAGGTGTGTGACGGGCCAGGAGGGGTCACATCTACATGGACAAATTGATGATCAGCGAAAGTTGCATATCGGGAGAAAAGACAGGGCACTTACGTCTGCAAATGTTGTGATCTGCGGAAATGTCAGTATCCTAGTTCCCAGAGATATAGGGAGACTTACTGGGAGTTTTTTTCTGTGTCTTGGTAGACTTGGGCATCTTGGGGGGTTCGGATAGCTTGGGGCAGAGAGACGTTTTCAGTATGCTCCTCTCGTGGTTTGATAAAGGAGAGAGAAAAGGAACTGGTGTGGAGGCGAGGTGTGGACAAGAGTGGAGGAGAGGGGAAGGGGAGGTACGCGAGATTGAGCAAATAAATAGTCAGGCAGGCTGTGGTGGGTGGCGCAAACCGATACAGCGGAACTTGTCAGTTCCAACAAGGCAGAAATTATCTGGAAAAGCAAGCCTAAGGATCTGTTCATTCTTACTATCTCCTTTCATCGTGCTGCATGGTATAACACAGCCGGTTCAACCGGGTGTAGACTACCAGTACCGGCAACACAACCGGCAACACACTTGAAATGGGTGATGATAGTACCCCGCGACTGGCCATACTCTTTGTGTTATAGTCTATTTATTACTGTGCATGGAGGAACACGTATCTTTGGCTGGTTTGCAACAATAAATAAGTAGTTAGTGCGACCACCCACGAGCAAGTACTGATTATCTTGCAGGCTAGATGGAAAAGTTCCTCACAGAACAAGGAAGCCACAAGCAGCTGCTTTTGCTATCAAAGAATCGACAGTCAATGTATCATTAGAACAACTTCGTTCCCATTCGTTAAAGCGAGTAAACATTAAGAATTAAACTTAGTTCTGCCGTGGGACGAACTGGGAGAAAACACGTGCAGCGGAAACCATCTTGGCAACAACTTTAAATCAACATCATGCCATCGGTCGGTGAGCTGGACATGCGAGCCAATCGAAAAGGAAAACAAGGAAAGAGTACACTGCCATTGCCTTCGACGGGCATAGGTGCACATGAGATACGTATGGTGGTTTGTATCCCGAATGCGACCGTAAGAGCGACAACCAGAGAAAAAAAAAATTAATAAATAAATGGAAACAAACGCAGGAGCGAAAACAGTCGCAAGACAAAGGATGAAGAGCGAAAGAAGAATGCCATCATAGAGGATTGAATGGGCTTTGTTTCATGGAAATTGGGAACTTCCAAAGCGATGGTGGAAGATGAGTGGGCGACTTAAGACAACAGACCAACTCCTTCATTTGCGGTCTTGTCAATGTGATCGGATTCCATGACATCGGCCAGGTATGGCAGTTCGAATACATATCTGCTGTTGTCCAAGCATTCTCCAACCATGTATCGGAAAGCATCGAAGCGAACTTCTTGCGGAATGAATGTGTCGGGGAACGGAGTCTGTAGCGGTTGGAAGTATTCAAATGAAGGCGGCTGAGTATTGTGACTATAAGGCTCAGTTGCATTCAGCCTTGGAGCTGGAATCATGGGCATGGGTGTTGTGATTGCTGGGCTCTGACATGCCCTGTGGCACATGTTTCGGTGTAGTGCGATTGGCGACGGTTTCAGCTTGGTGATTTTGCCGGCGATATCGGTCTCAAGACCTTGAGCGTTGCACTGTTCGGGACTGGTGGAGTGTGTTGATTGACAATTGAATGTCGTCCAAGGCAGTTGTCCCTGGAAGGGCATATCTGGGGTCGAACATCTGGAGGGTTGGTGTAGAATCGCTGAATGGACCGGAACGCACGTCGAAGGGGACAAACTTCTGGATCAATTCCAGCTGTTCGGGTCTTCCCTGGAAGAGGTTTGTGTCGGAGGAAGAATCTTGTGTCTCAGGCACAGTGATCTGCTCTTCTCTGAAACTAGGCATGGTTCGGTGTCGGAACGAAACGGCAGGGCGGGCAATATCTTTGCGTTCCTTCGCAGGTTTCTTTGGGGACCACTTGCCCCAGCTTGTCCCTTCTGAGAATCGCTTCCAGGAAGCGGAATCCGGCCTCCAGCTTCTCCAAGAGTGGGATTGATTAACCCAGGAGTTATCCCACGCGTAGTATTCCAGCAAGGGTCAATTCCCCTCTCCTGCATTTTCTTCAGAAGTTCAACCTCAAGCTGACGACTTCTTTTATTGCCCGAGTCCCAAGCAATCATCCCGAAGACTTGTCTGAACCTCACACTGCGTTGTTGTAACGCATTGCCATTCACTCGGAAGTTCGGATGCATGCGATCGGTGATATCCTTGAGGCGGACCCGTCTGTCCATACGCATCCAGGCCTCAACTCTAAATTCTTCCACGGTCGAGGCAATGTTGTCAGGAAGAACAGGGATGTTCCGCAAAATCTGTCCGTGAATGGGATACTTCATCGGGATTGACTCGAATTTGCGGTCTCGTTTCTCGTCAGGTTTGAATTGGTATAGGACGTCGGGCATATTGTCCCACGACCAAGATGCCTGATCAGCTCGGAAAGAGGTGAAGTTGAGAGGGTGAATCGCCTTCGGGCTATCCTGTCTCGGGACCGTTCTCGCTAAGAGGTCGTCAGTCTTGCACACATGTGGCCAGGGTAGAATGTACTAACGCTTGCACTTCTTAGGTTTCTTAGTGGGAGTCACTGGTTGTGTGCTTGAGTCCTCGGACTTTATAGAAGTGACTTCACCTTCGGCATGTTCAAGCACCATGAAGTCCCATACTGGGCTCATGGGTGAAGAGGGCTATGAGCTATTAGTCAATACCGACCATTGTGTGTCAATATCTCCCTGTTCAATTCACTGCATACCTCGCTCATTTTCTCAACTTCCACACAGTATCTTTTGCCCTTAATCTTCCGGATCGACGCTGAGCTCGAAATGAGATGACTTCGAAGAACGGCCTGGGAAAATGCAGGCGCAATGATAGCAACGAGACCGTTCGAGCTGGCTGAAGAGAAATTTGAAGCAATTGAGGGGAGCAAGATGAGGATCATTGGGTTCTCCCAAAGGAGGAAGAAATAAAACGACTGGAGAATCATATTGTATGGTGTCGGTGGCTATTATCCGTCTGGTCGTAAATGGGGGGCTGGTTATAGTCGTCTGAATTGGGAACCAGAGGGAACAATAGGATGGTGTCATGAAGTCTGGCCCGGTCCCAGCAGACAACTGCATGCCGGTCGGTTGTCGAGGGCCCGGGCGTCCTCCGGTGTTCGAGTTTTATGCAATCGAGGATGTCAAACCAGTGGATTTGAGGATTATCTTCCTGATAGAATGAGAGAAGCCGTCTCCTCCTGGCGATCCAGACGAATCCCATTATGCCTATACTCGATCTCAACATGAGGGCTGTACTTTTCGTTGAAGCTGAATCTGCAGTAGACCAAGTTAGCATCTTGAGCCTCCACCGGGGCTGCAGATCTGACAGGACCCACCGTTCCTGTAGCCTGCAGACCCGCCACCAGCCTTCATGCCCAATGACCTCATTCGGTCAGGAACAAAGAACAAAGAGAACAAATGCTTTGTGGGTAGATGGCGACTCTGCAGATTGCATACCCGGTCCGACAGCCGGCTCCGGTGCTTAATTGTGAGGATGCCCTCACTTTTTCCCGGCCCACTGGGGGCCGTTTCTTTGATGAAAGACAAAAATGAGATGCGATCGCCGGAGGTAGGAAAGGAATTCTGACGATATGCTGGCGATTCACTGAGAAGAAGGAAACAAAGCGTCTTGGAGCTTATCTCAAATACCTGCGGTGGACAGTGAGAAAAGAAATTGACACACAGTAAGTGGGTGAGGGATCTTCTCCCAAATCTAAGTTTCAACAAGTCCAGAATTACTCTTAAAAGCACTCAGAAAAAGCAAGCAAAGTGACTAAACATTTCTCAGAGAATCAGGAAGACAAAATCGCCTTCGCCCTGCGCCTTACAGCCTCAAAATCGTTGCGTTCCCAGAATATCCAGAAACTTGACAACCCACACGATCTTTTCCCTTGACTCGTCCATGACAAGCACCAAGTTATACTCCCCACAGTAGCTCCATTCTTCCTCCGTGATACCCGTATCATCACGACCAATAATCTCTTTAAGGAAGCGTGCCTCGCTGGTCGCCCATACCGTTACCTCGCCTTTTCCTCGTTGATAAACATCTCCTACCAAGTGTCCAACGAGGACCTTGTTCAGACTGGTGATGTGTTTTGCGAACATTGTGGGAGACTTGGGAGGACGCGGACAGAGCGATGACGGAGCGAACTCTACTTGATTATGTTTCCTTTCCTTTGAGCTATCGACATCACACTAAAAGCCACATACATACAATCGACGGGGTTGTCAACTCAAGACAATACTGCATCCAACAGATGAAAGATCGTCAATTGAAACATGTCCACGACTAAAACCAACCGTGTTCCATTCAGAGAAATCCAAGTATCTTCATATCTCCCTCAATCCTTCCGTCAAGTATTCCGTTCAGGAGTCTTCGGATCTCCCACAACACTCAGGTACTTCCTCAATGTAGCGAGAACGGAGAAAGTCGTCAAAGGTCAGATCGTTCGCTTTAAGATATTCTTCCAAAGCCATTGCACGCCCACCGGTGTCACCCTCTAGAGAAAAGACTCGGGCGGGAGGGCCTCGGCAGGAAGCCAGCCCACGGATGATGAAAGGGTACTTGTTTAACGTGGCAAGACTGCTCTGTGTAGCCAGTCTTTGCCTCTTCGTGTCGATGCTTGAGTACTCTTGTCTGTGACTTTTATTTCAGTATGTGACTGGCTGGTGGAGCGAGATAACCTACCTAATGGGACCGAGACACCGCTGCCGTTTGCCGCTAGAATATACAATGGGAAAGGATCCCAAGTACTGGATATCTGGAGTGTTGGTACTGGGCTGCAATACTCCATTTGACCTGTCATCATCCAGCGAAATAGGTATCATCAAAGAGCCCCGGCTCTCATGCTGGCGCCTATAAAAATTCGACATTGGTATAAGGCAATCATGAGATATACGACCAGATCGATCTTCCGCAATCTTCTTCGGAATCGGTTGCAATCCTTGTCCAGAGAGGATGCGGCAAATTCCCTTTGGGGGAAGAGGAACTCGGCCTCCTGCTTCCCCTCTGGACGGATCGACCAGCCCAGGCGTCAACCCTCTTGTAGAATTTAGGGAAACATCAATGGCCTTTTCTTTTAACATCCCACTGATTATGCTCGTGGACCGCTGCGATCCCCAACAGGCAATATGGAACTCTCGACGAAGAACTCGCGACGGTATTGTATAAACTCTGGACTGATTCGAGATCTGAACCTGGGATTGACGCGGTCAATGATATCCTGCTCCGTGATGCGACGATCAAGCCGCATCCACGCTTCCAGTCTCCAGCCTTCGACTTCAGACGAAATCCTATCAGGAAGGACGTCAAACTCCCGCAAGCGCTTGCCGAAGATGGTGTCCTCCCTCATACGAACGACGTGCCTTAACCGGGCGTGCTTTTTCCCTGGTCTGAGTGCGTATATTATATCGGGGAGATTGGACAAACTCCATTTGTCTTGGTCCCCGTGGGAAGCTGTCAGGTTGCCTTGGAATAGGTTTGTCAAGCTCCTCGAGGGTATTTTCGCGTCAAACGTGGGAGAGACGGGCTGTAAGAGACGTCCGAAGGGGCTATGGGGGGTGGGTGCTGAGCCCTCCTTGGAGTTGTTGACCAGTGGTGTGATCGGAGAAGAATGGATGCTGCTCTGCAAACTGTGTTAGTGTATAAACTCTTGAGAATTCCCCGATGTCTTCTCATTGCAACCAGTTTCGGCGCTCAGCAGTGTCTCTAAAAGCAGAGCACTCTCGAGCAGATTGGGCTGAAAAACTATAATCTTCTCACCTGTTCAGGCTGGAATGGACTAGAGTCCATGGACGACGGTCTATCAGGCGAGATGCGGTTGACTCTGACGATGACAACATCTGGATCGTCCTGAAGCTGCTGTACGGGCGCCATCGTGGATTATTAGACGACAGGATGGCTGGTAGACACGACAGAACACCACACAGACATTATTTGTTAGTAAAAACAACATCCATATGGCCATAGGCTTCACTTTCACTCACAACGATATCAACAACAGAGTCCCAGTTTGTGTGATTCAAGTAGAGAAGGCACATCAAGTTGATGACAGGATGGGAGGCAGATCAAGGTACAAGGCTGAATGTCACCTTCCAAATATTCCTGGGGTGGTGGGAAGGGGACCGTGGCAAAAGACAGAGTGAAGGGAAAGTGAATAAACAATTGCCTGCGTCGTCGGTTGCTTGTTGCGTCCTGGTTGGGACATGCAGAAAACCCACTCCTCACCACATCAAACTTGACCCCAGCGTTTGTGGATAAACCGTCTCTTGTTAGCCATCTAGAAGAGTTATCCAATTGTGGAGTCCTCTTCTATTCTTTGTTCTCGGAATGAGCCTTCATAGTGATTTATATAAGTACTCTATACGGAGTATCCGCTTTTGGCTTCCGTCTATCAGGACAAAGAGGGCAAATAGTGAGCACGACAAATCAATTCAGATGCTCTCAAGTAGCTACAATCTTTATCATCCCAGATTTATTTTTATTTCCTTCCTCTAGCTTGGGTGTTAGGCACAAGAGACACCACCCCCAGGAGTTTTACGTATACCGGCGGGCAAATAAGTGACTCCCCACCGACTTCTCGGTGACTCACCAACTTCTTTCTACTTGCCAACAATCTTCACTCAAACACAACCATTCAGCACATGCACAATAATACAAATCTACCCTTCTTGTCATTCTCCATACTTACTCATGTCGACCAACTCCACTTCACTGTTCCGACTTCTCTTAGTCGCGACCACCAAGACACGCAACAGCAACCGCCTTCTCCCCGCAAAATACAACCTGCAGATATCCTGTAATGTAAAACCCAACGCTGCAGGAAATAGGGAAGGCATTACAGCTGTCGGATCAGAGGCCGTCGATGTTTGCATTGCTGCAGCTCCAAGAAATGGGGAAGCCAACGCGGCCGTGTCGCGGTTGTTTGCACAGGTAGGGCAACCTCAAACGTTCTTCCTGTCTCTCATCTTTCTTTGTCGCTGTTTTTAATGACTAGAAAATGACTATACTGTACACATTCTAATCGTTAGTCAGATCCTACGCGTCCCAAAGTCGAACGTGGAAGTCGTCCGGGGCTTAAAGTCGCGCCAGAAGGTCCTCTGCATCACGGAGCTGGATATCGGCTCTGAAAAGGAAGAACAATTCCTCCAAGACATCCGGCAAAAGCTGGAGGATGCTACTGTCCAAAATTCATGATCATAATCCACGTGCAAGACTTGTCCGTGACCTGCCGCTGCTGCGTCGCTCGCGGTGCTCGAGCTGATAACCCGATTAGGAACGCGGCGTGACATCACGGGAATTCTCCGATTATTTTTTGCTAGCGCCGATCCGCGAGTCTTCTCAACGACAGCAACCACTTCATTACCCCCGGGACCCAGGACCGCAAATTATCCCTGAAAACACCGCAAAACCATGTCTCCCGATAAGTCGTCCGAAACCACTGCCGCGAAGCGAAAACCTACCGATGACGCCGAACAACAATCATCCAAGGTGATCAGCTTCACAGCGCGCAATCCTCAATGGACCTACCTCAAGCTTCAATTGTACGTCATATAACTCTGGTTCTATATCCTGAATCATAGAGACATACTAATGCTCGACTTTGACTACAGAGTCCACCAACCCGGCACATCCACTACCGTCCAGTCCCAACCCCTCGACCCCCACAGCCCGCACCCATCTGACCGCCGCGCTCTCCCAATTCCTCGGTCTATCCGGAACCACAATTTCAATCGATATCCTCAAGGTGCTCCCGAAACAGAGCAGGAGAAACCTATCGATAAGATCGTCTGGATTCGCGTGCCGCGCGAGGACGCGCCAGCTGTCGTTGCGGCGGTCAGTTCATGGATCGGTGGAAGCTCCAGCGGCTCCGTGGGCGGCGTCGCGTGGAGGATTTGCGCGAAGGGGAACTATCTGGGTGCGCTGGTGCAAGGGTCCGGGAGTGATTTGTTCGTTCCCTAAACGGGAAGCATTTGAATTTACGAATGTTTCTTTACACCACCATAGGAGATTGCTGTCGCTAGTGTCCGGGAAGGCTTGCACAACCACAACCACTGATGGGTCACTGCATTGTGGCTGTCTAGTGCCATGCCTACCAGTGGTATGAAAGATCCTCTGAGCATCATACCCCGAACTGTTTCTCTGCTGGCGATGCCCCGTCGCAACATCTCGCTGCCCTGATGACTCAGATCGTCGCATGCTCCACCAGCACGAGTCTCGCTAGGTCTCAGGTCTCAGGTCTCAGATCTATGGATAGAATAACTTCCAAACTACTTGAAAGCCTGGCTCTGATGGATACATCGATTATGCAGAAAGGGTCTGTTTGCTGATTCTTTCGTCAAGAAAGCTGCTTGGAACGGGGCAGACAGCAAACAAACACGAATTCTCTCAGAATATTCACAATGAAAGGCAGCAAACGCATACATAGTAACGAATGAATGACAAAATACCCCGGTTCAAAACACCCAAACTCACATGCTGATCAAAGGACGCCCAATTCCCATGCTGTACCAGACTTGTCAAGCTAAAGCAAACAAAAGCAATCTTTTATGTCTCTGTATCTCACTTTACCCCTTGTTCTGGGCCCAGACAGGCTAGGTAGCATAGCCTAGCCTATCGGGATGAGAGAGCAATCAAACAGATTGCTTGCTCCTCAGACTCCCGAAAAGGGTCGACCCATCACAAACTTCCGTCACGGTAGGTGTATTCGCCACGACCTTGGTCTTGAGCGCGGCGCGAATCTCATCCACACTGCGGTCGTTCCAGTCGTGGTATCCGTTCGTGCTAAGCGGGAAGAGGACGAGATTCTCGTCGCGGATGGTGTAGTCGTCCACCTGGGGCGGGGCATGGCGGTGATGATATCAAGCTCGAGCGCGATCTGCCGACAGTAGGTGTCGAGCGGGAGATCGTTGACGTCCTGGCCGAAGGGGTTTTCGATTTCGCTGCCGATCGTGGCGAGTCCGAGGATGATGTATCCGGCCACTGGTTTGCGTTAGATGCGCCTGTGGAAGGGGCAATGGGTTGAATGGTGGATGGCTTACCGATGGAACCGGGAATAGTGACCCATTGGAGAGAGTCGTAGAGCTGGAAGGGCAGAACAAGCACATAGATCCACGCGATCTGAGCAATGGCGATGCTGTACGCGACGGGGAGAGGGGTATCGAGGACACGTTCAGTACCGGTGACGACTTCGTTCAGGGTGGAGAGCGCCGTGACTGTTTATCAGCTGTTAGAAGTCGGATCGCGTTCACGGGGAGCAAGATGCTTACTCGCTTGTCCCTGGTGCAGACTGCAGGACATTGTCTCATTCTTGATGCATCGGTCGACATATGCAGACAGGTGGTTCAGAATCTCCAGCGGCAGATGACCGAGAGGCTTCTTGGACCGCTTGATCAGCTTGCGGGGGTTGGATTCGGCGAACGACACGCCTAGGTATTCCCCGGCCGATTTCCAAGGGGTCTTCTTCCTGCCCTGGACGATGTGACGATCGTGCGCTTCCTTGGCGAAGGTGTCGAGGTGACCGACCAGACCGGCGAGATCTTCGTAGCCGACGTCTGGCTCGAACCGGAGCTTGTGCTTGAGGGCGATGGCGAAGGCGAGGATGAGGTTCATGGCGGTCCTGGGAACGATCAATATCCGTCGTCACAAGAACGGTGCTTGGTATGGTCACGCATACAATTTCCCTAGGAGGTCCTGTTTTCCACATTCCCCCTCACGCTCATTGGTGTTGACCCAGATGGTTCTGGCGAGATTTCGTGACGTCTGGATCAAGAGAGACCAGTATTTGCGTCCATCGGCCCATCTTCAGCTGGTTAGTACTGGGCTGACTTCGTGCAGGAAGGATGTGGTGTTACCTCTCATAGGCTGTTGAACTGCGGAACGAAAGGGCCAGACCGACGACGAAACCGAGAACCGTGAGAAGGATATTGTCGATGCCAACTAGACATTGTTAATCTCTTCGTCTCTCTCCACATATGCTCGGAACACTCACGAGGATGAACAAACTTGGAGAGACATGTGATGAGGGTCGACCACGCCGCAATGAAAGTCAACGGGAGGATCATTTTGGGCAAGACGCTGCCGTGCATGCGGAGGAAGATGGGCCATTTCGAGTGCTTGTCAAGGTCTCGGGGACCGTGCTATTCCCGTCGCATGTTAGATCATGGAACACCCTCAAAAGGTCCTCCAGGAATGAGAAGACATACGAAGTACCGGTCTAGGTCATCCGAGTCACGGCTATCCGACATAAATTGCGAGTCGCGCGAGTTTGCGAGGTTCTCTAGGAAGGTTGGGCGTGGGGTCAAGCGCTCGCGGGACCGGTTTTCGTCCTTGACGGGATTGCTGCCCTGGTCATGATGAATGGCGTGGGAATGAACGTTTGCTTGTACCGGGGCAGCTCCGTCTGCGGCGGGGGGGACATCCGCTGCAGCGGCTGGTGCTGCACTGCCGTCCATGTTGCGATTGTCAATCGGGAGGGCTGCGAGACGGGTGGGTGAAGATATGGAATGGGAATGAAGGAAAGAAAGAAGGTGAAACGGTAAAGCGAGTGACTGAAGAAAGGAGAGACAGACGAGGATTTCGTCCAGTGTAGTGAGCGAATTAATAAACTAAACGGCTAGTCTGGAGACAGGACGAAGAAAACGGGGACGGCGAGCCAGAAGAGAAAAGATCGACTGTGGTCAAGACGAGCAGAATCGAACCGGCCAGAAGCGTTTCATGAGTGGCCGCCACTGGCAGAGGATCTCATAGTAAGGCACTCTCGACCCCTGTTTCATCCTCCCGCAACGGCGAGTGGGCGCCACCGTCGCACGGGAGTACCCGCTCTGGCCCCGGGCCTCTGCTGATTTGCTGGTGGTTGCGCGTGGGCGTCGGCCAGACCATGCGGCGGCGCCGGCGAATTTCCTCTCGCACAGCGTCTGAAACATCCTCCGCGAATAATCCCCCTGTTCCTGCTGTGGGCGTCGTCGCTGTTCGATCGCAGTGCCGGCGTGGACAGCCAGTGGAGAGGATTCCCTCGCCAGGGTCCCCTTAATATCCGTCACCACCTTAATCCTTAGTGACGTGTTCGTCCCATGGTTCGACCCTCACCTAACCACCTTGGTCCTGTCTCTGTCTCTTCAACATCATGGGATTGTCAAAATAACATAACAATGAATGGCCCGTCGTAGCCCTCGAAATAGTCGCTCCTCCGGAATAGTCCCTCCTGCACGGGACAGAATGGAGCAGGCCAGATGCTCCGATGGGGACACGGCAGACGTCAACAACCTCCGGAGTATCTCATTGGTCTTGGCTAAAAATACACCCTCGACACAGCCATCCACGCAAATTGCACTCGCCTTCCCATAGGCTGTGCCCCTTCTTGGCTCCTCGATGGCCGATTTACACAGGAAAATTTTTTCCTCGATGGTTGACACCTATTTCTGGATGTCTGGGGAGTATCGCTGGACGAAAATAGGTACCCTCCTGTTATTACTACCATTGCCAGCGCACCATCGCGAAGCTGGCCCACATGTCACGGTCCTCGACTGAATGCCGAGTCGTGTCAGTGCGAGCGCAGGGTTCCATTCCTACGACGCGTGGGAAGAAGGGTCCAAACCCCGGGGTCAGGTGCATTGGAATTGGAGAATGTGAGTTGAGTGGTGGACGCTGGCATTGTTGGCTGTCGGCGGATCCACAATGGTCTTCGCCAGGCGCGTTGACATCTCATGGAACAGACATGCAGCAGTTGGAATGTGGTCCACGCAGCTCATCTTCAAATTCAACTGATGGTACAGATTGAAAGGGGACTTTCCTGAGCATTCATCGACACGGTCACTGTATCTTGCCACGTCGAAAAGGTGCACTCTTGTCAGCAGTCTAAGCGCCGCGCGTTTGTTCCCGGCATGACTGGCTCGTGTAAGCGGCAAGTGTATTTTTCGGACGATCGTAGCCGACGAATATACAGTCCAGGTCTTGATGACAAGCAATGTGCATACACCTCTCTACTCCACTATCATGACTATGTGTGACATATAGTCCCCCAATGCAACAGAATCTATGGTAACTGGTAAACTCGCCCGAGTGGATATATATAGTTTGAAAAGTCACCATGCGGTACCTGCACCCGGCTGGATCGTGTATCTCCCACCGGTGATTCCGGCAGCGACACGACCCAGTTAATATCCCAATGGGATGGTCTGTTTGTGAATATGTCCATGCACTGTATCCCCTGAGCTCATCATTGCATAGGCAGACAAGGGTTGGACAGCCACGACGTGTACAAGTCTCAACAATAATGTCGCAAGTTGCCACAACCGCGTATCCGAGACTTTGTAGACGAACGACAAAACGATTGAATTGACGATACTAAACAACAATACTAAGGATGATGAAGATGATGAAGATGATGAAGAATCCTCTGTTAATGAGGCAGCGCCTAAATATATGATGCCCAACGAACAAACGAACGATATCACATGCCACGATTCTACAACATTCTACAGACTTTGCATCATGTCTTGGTAATAGGATGTTTGAAGCGCATTCGCGTGAGTAGCCTTTCACCAGATCTGGCTCTCTGATATGGTTACCACTCCTGTAACACATGTAGCATGACCAAGCATTAGACGCTCAGGAAGCATCATAAACTTTGGATGTAAATTTACCATGAGGCTGGAGAATCGATGTGTATGGACAAAGACTGATGGTCGATCGAGTGTACCTATTGGAGTGTCTGGAATGAATGTGTCATCCCTCAGTAATGCCAGGCTAAGCGACACTGTTTCCTCGTCCGGTCCTCTTTATATGGAACCTACCGTGGTGAGCATAATCATGCACCACCCGCATTTCAGACCGACGGATATACATGCATATCAGCTTCTGCAATCGAAAGGTCCGTAGTTGGTACAAATAAATGGTACGCGTGGAATGGAGAATCAATCTGACGAGCCTGATAAGCTTCCAAAGTTGAGAAGGACGACAGCGCCGTGGATATCACTTATATATCCTTGAACCGTAACACAATGCTGGCTAAATGATGACCCAAGCTGTCGGACCGTACAGGCCTGAGAACGGACGTCGGATACATTGGTCGGGGTCAGACACGACAGGGACTCAGCGAGAAGAGCAGTAGCAAATATTATATCAACCTGATGGAAGGCTCCCATTACGCGCCCTGTCCGAACGGTGCAAAAGTCCAAGATGTGCACGTCGTAACACCGCCCCCGGGGACATAAAGCTATCCAAAACCCATGATTGCAGAAAAAAGATTGAACAAAGGGCATGAGCCACTCGAATCAGAGAGCAATGCGAGATAGAGACCCTCGCCTGATCGCAGGGCTTGGGGGTCTGCTCCCGCTCGCCGCACCTAAGTAATGACGTCCCTCTCGGCATTGACATCTCTGTCAACAACAGCAAGAGTGCACAAGGGATGTAGCCGATGACAGAGGGACATGTTGGTTTTGCAAAGCAATGGCCTTTGTAGACATGGGGCCGCGATCAACATTGTGACAGCAGTAGAAGACGCAACAAACGACTGATCAAAAGAAGGATCGATATGCGGGGGAAGAGAATAGAATGCGATCTACGATACGGTTTAGAAACCTCGACACAATATTGGATGATTCAACCTATTGTGACGAACCAATAGATAGCAAAACACCGAGTTGAGAGACTTGCGGGAGGCATCTAGAGCAAGTCGAGGATACTTTCAAGAACAAGTGAATGAATGCATCATAAGGAACAGGAAACAGGAATATCCTACATGATAGAAAGAAAGAATATCAGGGGGTATTACCACCTGAAAATGTTTACATAGTATATTTACCACGATTGCGTAATCGGTGAGCAGCTCAGCAAAGTAATCTTGGGGATACAGAGTACTTCCTGGGCCAACCGTTTCTGAAGTCAACACGCGATGAACATGTAATTCTCTGAGACTTCTGTTGGTAAGCGACGAAACAATTGCATTGATGCGGACGATGATGCTAATGAAGATGTCAAGAGGGCGATCTCCCTACCTCTCAGTGAGCAGGACTATATGACATTTCTGTTCCTACAGAGAATAGATACCATGTGGAATGTAAGGCCATGGAGGAACGGACACCACAAACTTGTGGTCCAAGTGAAGGACGCCCCGCTGCGGATATCAACAAAACCACCGAAACTTCAATCTAAACATCCGATGAACGACGTATGAGGGAGTTAGTAGGTGCTGTTATCTATTTCAATGAATACATCATTAGTAGTGGGTATAGTGACGCATGATTTGAGCAAACCGCCTGGATCATATTACAGGCAACATTTGAGAGCTACGGACTACCACATGTTCGAGCTCATTCGGCGGATGTCGGGTTGACTATGATTTCAACAGGCGCATCAAAGCACAGGTCTTCCTACCCAAACCTTAGCGTCGCTGCATACTTTGGGGTTGGTATACATAGTACAAGCAAACTCGGTCGGCCAACTTCCGCAATCCCACCCTTAGGGCTGGGAACACACGTGAGAGCATCCACGAAACCATTGAACTTAAAAGTTTTCTGAGAGGGGACACGAGCTCATACGAAGCTTATATCGGCGAGAACATGTTACAGGTGAAGTACGATGAAGGCATCTGTCCATTGCAGTATGATAGTGGAGAAATTGTATGAATAAGGGAACTGGCGATTATAATGTCAGTTGCGAGTCATGAGTGATTGATCATTATTCAGGCGATAATGTTTCATGCTGAGAGAATTCCCTGATTCGAGGACGGGTAATTGCCAGGTTGGGTAAGAGCACGATCCACCATAGAAAACGACATGAGTAATAGGCTCAGAGGAAGGTATGGATTTCGAGATACTTTGTGCCCAACAAGGGATGGGTTAGATAAGAGCGGTATGTTCGGACGTATGATGCCTTAAATTCAAGAAGGGATTGGGTACGGATCGTCGAACAATACCCCATAGGGATGTGCTGTCGATAGTCATAGTTGAGCTACCGATCTATTTGCAGCGCTGGTCGGCGGCTTTCTCCAAAATAAATACCTTGGGGATGGACTCACAGAGAGTCAGCTCTACTACAGTATGAGAGACTAGCATGATTTGGAATCTCGGGGACAGGGAAGAAGGGCTCAACACTACTTAGGGGCTGGTTGCATACCAATAAGGAGCACATGGAGGGTCGTGATCAGCCTTGCAGTATCGAGCTGGCAGATCAGACCCATTCAAATGTGCAGCGTTACCGAAAGCCCTAATCTAGCAATCGTTAGCCGCCTATGCCACAGGCTATACGCAAATCACGAAGATCCTTGAACAACTGAATCAGGGGGCAATGGTACAGTTCGAAGCATTGGCCAGTTGATGGTCTTGTGAGAGCCAATCAGGCATGCTGTGCGGCATGCCGAGGTGATGAGATTTCCAACGCTGCGCGTGAAGGTGACCGATCGGCCAAAGGTGGACTGTCAAAAGGCGAGATCTTTCTAGGGAGCTGAAAAGTGCAATCGAGTCCAGACCGGTTAAGCTTTGGTTGATGGGCATAGTAAGATCCAGATGTGCCCAGGAGCGCATCAGGTCCATGCTGCAGGACCAGACTCGGGACGTGAAAGGACTGGACAAGGACGCGCGAAAACCTTAGCTGAGCGTGGGACTCGTGGATCATCACATTGTCTTGGTCGAGTCAAGATGGAGGCCATGAGGGTCCACCTCCGATCGTTTACTGTCTCCGGAATGTGCGTCTCGGCACGATCTGATCTTGGCTTCTGATAAGGATCCACCGGCATGTGAACAGCATGAGTCTGAGATTAGTATTTGAGAAGGCCAGAGAAACCATCTCGACAAGGGACAAAGGATGTGGTCCTTTCTGACCAGTTTATGCGATCCATAAAGATGTGATGAGAGGTGGTTTAGCGTGTCGCATCGACCCTGATCTAATGCAGTCAATATGCGGACCAACGGAAGTGGCCGGAACCACACAACAGGGCGCTGGAGCACAATGTCTTTACAAGGTGCGGAAGAGCCCGTATTCCCGGCGATGAAAGGACAAAGAATTGCTGTATAAGGTTACAGGCCGAGGCCAGTGAAAGAACGAACATGATGGGTGGTGTACGTGGGCATACGGAGTCCTCCGGGCATACTCCCGAGCGAAGCCAAGACATGCTTCAAGTTATACTCTCGGAGGGCTTCGCGGAAGCGCGCCTGTAGTTTCCCATCATGTCGCTCGTGGTGGAGTTCAACGTCATTTGAAACCTTTTTGCTGGTCTAGCCATCCATAGATGAAAGTATACTAGTCCACGGAACAGGTCGAGTTTCTAAGCAACCGGCCCGATGGTCATGAAAATGGGCACCATGCCATGCTAACATGTTCATTGCAACCATTCTGGAAACTCAATGGATCGACCTGATGGTTTCGGCTGTTGAAGAGCCGCAGCCAATGATGGCTGACCCTTGGCGAGTCTAGTTGTCTGGCGACGGCAATCCTCCGTAGAGAATTGGGAAGGATTTGCCATGTGGTGTTTCAACCACCCAAGGCTCGCATGGAGGGATCCTTCAGGATGGAAAAGATGGTGTTGCCACAGACGAAAGGCGGGGTATGTGGTTGTTCCTATGACCAGAATGCCAGGAAGTGTCCAGGGTCCAACTACCGATCTCGCCGAGCCGGGAGATACATGTTGTGGTGGTGGCCATAGTGCCAGTACAGAGAGGGACATCTTGCGGGGAGCACCACCCCTCCCACATCCTCCACCTGGAGACCTCCTAATCCGCGCAACTGCCTCGGAACCAGACTGTTCCTCACCATGGCTGGTCCACGTCGCCTGTCGCTTGCGCTGGCCTCGAGTCCCTGGCCCCAAAACATGGAACGACCAAACCTGGGCTCCAACCCCCCAGTGTCTCGCTCTTATTGGCTTTGCGCGGTCGGCCGCCATCGCCTGCGTCGCACATCTCCTACCCCTGCACCTCGTCGGAGCGCGACCGAATCAGACGCGCCTCTCGCTTCAGTATTCCAAAACGCCAGCCCGGTTTAAACTTTTCTGCATCTGAAGAGGAACAGGGCATCCCCGCTATGTCGCCTCAAGTACCACACGAGGGACACCCGGGCCACCACCCACTCCCACCGCGTCGACCATTGCTCCGGCCGGTGGAGCACAACGTGAACGATGGGTCGCTGGATCTGCCTATCGCCCGTCGTTGCTGGAGCTGAAACTCGGGCAGACGTCGGACCTGATACTGCATTCGCAATCGCGTGGATCGAAGTGGAGGTGGCGAACAAGCATCATTGGAGGGCCCTGGCTTCCAGCCTGGTTCTGTCCGCTGACAGGCTGGATCAGAAAATGGGCACATGGAAAGTCAAAAAATAAGCGTCCCCAATGGACGCATCGTGTCCCTGGTTCTCCAGGCCAACTATTGATTGTTGATGAGGGTTCCACCGGGGTGTGCGCCCTCGAGGGCGAGTGGGTGAGCCCTACTCCCGCCATCGCTAGTGATATATCCTCTGGCCCATCGCCCCTCGTGCGTTGGGGGGCTTCTTTTCGAGAGCTGTCGTCGTCGCTGTCCCTCACTCTCTTTGTCTGACAGTCTGATAGCCGTCTGATAATGACCGATGTGACCCTACGATCATACAGCCAGGATCGCTAATGGCTCTCTTCCACTCCGAGTAAACCCAACTTGATCTGCGCATAACAACACTGTTCCCCTCCTGGGTGTCTCTCTTTCGTTGTCCGCCTTTCCCGACGATCCATTGGTCCTATCGCAGCTATGCAGCTTCCTCCTCCCAGCGTCATGGCCACATGGCCTACCCCGAACTATGCGGATCCGGTCACTCGTGGCCATGGTGCCATGATTGTCAGCATTATATGCATGTGCCTAGCATTGTTGGTGACCGCATTGCGTCTGTATGTGCGACTACGAATCACGTGTAGCTTCGGTCTCGACGATATCTTCATCATCGCTGCACTGGTATGGGAACCTTCTACTCCCCGGCATATGACGGTCATGACTCACGTATTCCAGGCATTCTCGATCGCCATGTGTGTGGTTACTTCTATTGCTAGCGAGAATTATGGATGGAACCGACATATCTGGGATGTCCGGCCGGACTGGCTCTCAACCATCCAACAGTTCAACATGATTTTCCAAATCATGTTCTCCTGGGCCTCCTCTCTCACTAAAATCTCTCTGCTGTGGTTCTGCAAGCGTCTCCTTGGAGCCGGAAGCAAGGGCCTGTACTGGGGATACAACGTTGGCCTGATTGCCGCCATGGTCTTTGTCGGAGTATGCTGTGGGTTGTTCACGTTCATGAGTATATTCCAGTGCAGGTGAGATTTACTGCCTCTTTTGGTTGGGGTAGTCTGACTAACGACAACTAGTCCCGTGAAGGCTTACTGGGAACTTGCTCCCCAATATTCATTCAAATGTTTGGACTCGGGAGCGATTGTCTTCTCTGCCAGTGTCATCAACATCTTTACCGACTTCCTCGTCACAGTCCTACCTATGCCATTGATCTGGAACTTGAAACTTCCCGCCCGTCAGCGAATCGCTGTCATCTCTATTTTCGGACTGGGTATTGTGGTCAATGTTGCTGGTTCCGTGCGCACTGTCTATGTCTACAAGAGTATGATTGCTTCCTACGACAGCACCTGGCTGGGATGGCCAATTCTGCTGGCGGCATCTGTCGAAATCAGCATGGGTCTGGTATGTCATCGCATCAACCTTTCTCTTGGACTTCGCTTACCATTCCAGATTTGCGCTTCTGCCCCGCGTTGAGACCCCTTGTGGCCTTTTTCCTACCCCGACTCCTCCAGACCAGTCGCAACTACAACTCCTCCTATAACAACCACGAACACTCGAAGAAACTGTACTCGTCGACCGGCCGATCCAAGCCTTCCAAGTCGGATTCTCGTATGTACGGCGACAACGTGTTGGATCGCCTGGAAGTGTTCCGTACCGTGGAGATGAAAACGTGGACGGAATCCCGGACAGAAAGCGACGAGATTGGCCACTACGATACCCACGTTGCGTCCTCCACGCATAACGTGGAATTGAGGAACGAGGGCATGGTGTACGCCTCTCCCGGCAGTGAAAAGTCCTCCACATCGCTGACCCGGGCGACGAATACGTCGCCTTTTGGGAACCGACATTGATTATTCTCCGTCATGATTTGTTTACGATTTCAACGGACATATGCCTGACAGCTAACCTTGTCTTACCCACTTGTTTTCTTATGTCTGCATTTGTGTATCTATACGCCGTATATATGGCGACCCCTTCAATTCTTGTACATATTATTACAATTATTCAATTGAGCTCTGTCTCGAGAAACATAACCTCGACCCCTAAGGCCCCAAAAACCAGGAGAAGAAGCAACCCTCCGATCGTTCTAGCAGAGACCGCCCATCCCCGAGGGCCGATGGGGCCGGCCGGTAAACACAGCGTCGTACTAAGATAGACGGCTCCACTTGGGCAGCCCGAATGCCGAGATGGCCTGACTCTCGCCTCTTGCCTCCTATTAAGTAACAGCAACTGGTCCACCGCCGCTAGCTCGTGAGATCGGACCTGAGTGTATGACTCGATGTCAGGTACGAGGGGCTCGACCCCGCTAACGCGTGCTATTTTCTGACATTTTCAGCTGCCTTTAAGCCGCGTCGTCAAGCATTCCGCTAGTCTGGGTTTTTTAATTTATTGTAACGGACGGATGGGCCAGATCTGGAATGGATCTCGCTTGGAGATGATCGGGTTGTTTACGTCTGACTGACTAGGTGGTCTGGAGATGAGGATTAGATTAAGGGGTGCCATGCGGGTGGGTTGTGGGGAAAATTGCAATGATTATTGTTCAAATATGAGGGGTGTGAGTTATTAAGGGGCTCCTAGCGGTGATAGCACGGTGAATCTTTTGAACCCAGAAGGTGCCAATGGAAAAGTCGTTCATGTTAAAGGTGTCTGACATCTTTGCACCGAATCGTGTCGCGTGCTTTGATGTCCGCCGCGCCCACCTTCCGAGTAAGGCATCGATCGGGGTCAATTCTCAAGGACTTGTTTGTATTGAGATGATGTTTGCTGCACAGGCTTTTCAGCAAGTAATGGTCATTCAGAAGGTTATCTAGGGCACATGCGTGCTCTTTCAGATTGAAGTATGACATTACAGTTTACTGAGAGCCAGCACTGGTGGTGATATATACACGTATTTACACCAGTTACGACACTGACAATCTTGAAACAATCATCTGTCTGCGAGCACTATACTCTCGACCAAGTTTGATAAGCTTGCGTGTTTTATTTCTTTTAAGCCAGTACTACAATTCTTTTGTTGTGTCCGTCCGATCTCTCTGTGCGAAAGCAGCAAACGAGAGTCGTAGGACGGCGACTCTACTTAGTAGCGTCCATGATATACCGGGGCTCGACATTGATAACAAGTACTGTGGAGAAGGTACTAGATTCTCGACTCTCTTTCAAAGATGGATCCCCATCTCTTAGTTTCAATATATTACATTATCTACATTCATATCCGCTCAAAAAGCAACCAAACCAATGCAAAATACAACAGCAATCGCCGCCCAACCTCTGAGTCTCGACTGAGGCGGTGCAGAAGACTCTCTTCCAGTCTCCTGAGCCCCTTGACCCATCGTCTGACTGGCATCGGTAGTTGCAGCGGCGGTGTTGCTGGCTGCCGCAGTGACGGAGTACGTCGACGATCCCACCGTCCAGGTAAAGGTACTTCCACTCAGAGGAGTCGAGATCTCACCAGTACCCGTGGTTGTCAAAGCTCCTGTTCCATTTTTGAGAACATGATCCGGGTTGTAGAAGTTCTCTGTGCCGCCTGCGGCATCCGTTCCGAATCCTAAGGTATCGGCGCAGTCGTATTCCTCCAGATACGGCCCACAAGCGTCCCAGTCAAACGGACTGAACAAGGTTCGGTTCCAGTAGGGGAAGGTGTTGGTGGAGGGATCGGTGTTGGGGCACGTATCCCAGATTCTGGTTGGAGAGAGATGTTAGATGACAGCTTGAAGAGTTAGGGGAACGAGACTGGACCATAGAGTAATGGGATTCACGTACGATGAGATCAATGCGCTCATCGTGCAGCACGCACAACCGCGCAGGTAGTCTCCCAGCTCTTCCTCGGTGGTCAAATGGTCGACATTAGTCGCGTTCGTCCCACATTCATCCACATGAAGTCTGATTAGACGCTGCTTCTTCGCGACTTCGCCTACCTCACAGGCACATCCACCGGGGGCATCGTTCGGGGGCGGCCAGAAGGGGATTTGATCCATGTCGATGTCATTGGTGCAGGTGTAGAGGAGTTGGGCGACTGATTCTTGGTACGCGCAGGAGTATGCCTATGAGCTTGGTCAATATATCACCTCCTTGTCTTCGGTATGTAGTGACAAATGGATAAAGCCAATTGATCGATAAAGTCACATACCTCATTCCAGCAGCTCGTTGCAGCACAATTGATCTCCTTCTGCGCCTCGAGACAGCTACAGGCGCTGGTGCAGTCATCATACCCACGGGTACAATTGGTCATACAATCGGTGCGTGAGTCGTACGTCCGACTTAGGCATTCCTTGAAACCAGCTTCATCGACACAGCCTGATGGATCGCTATACGTCAGGGTGCTTGCCCAGCCAAAGTCCAGCTGACCTGCCCCAACGGCAAGGGCGAGAAGATACGTGCTCCACATGTTGATGAAGATCACGACGAAAATTGGCTACGGTCGGGTATTAAGGTAGATCATCAGTGGCCAAGTCCTGGTGTTGCCTCCCTATTTAAGAGCAAGAGCAGAGGTTTTCGGACCCCATTCTTGCGGTGCCCTGCTAGCGCTGATACCGGGCAAGGCTGGCTCTCGGTTACATCGAGCCAACACTAAAGAAAGACTTGGGGCCTTGGGTCCAGTGGTTCGTCTCCAACTGAGCCCTGCCAAGACGCTAGATTCACCACAACATCAACCTTCTTCCGATCTTCCGGGGTAAGGCAGATGGGCAATCTGAGTCAGGTGGAAGTGCCGGGTCGATGAGCCATGACACATTCGGAAGAGTGTGAGCCCTATAAAGTGGTGACTCTGCAATTATCGTTTCGAAGCGGATACCTGTGAATGATAGTGCTCTATCTTCTCCCCTGGTAGGCTGGACACTTCTTGCAGATGACAAAGAAGTCGAGACAAAGTACATGAAAACAGCCAATATGAAGATACTGACGATAACTCTCCCCTCCAGTAACAGACGGGAAGAACATAAGCTCGAAGTCCATTTCACCGCTCAAAATTTGCGTGGTTACTGGATGAAGCGTGAAGGTGAAGGAATATATAATAATGTAGCGATACGGAAATCTATGGTTCCAGGTGCGTTGGTTGGACTCAGAGATACTATCCCTATATCCTTATTAATCCAAGACAACTTTTTTTTAATTTTCTATATCACACTTTACCGAGATAGATTACCGAGATGGTCGCGCAAACCCCAAAGCTAGTATACTAGGATATGCGAAGGACACCATGTCACGGCATCACTTGAAGGCATACGTAGTTTCTGCATGCCGAAGTATATCTTAATGCATTCTTTAGCCCATTGAGAGGACCGGGGAATAAGTGAGAATACTATCAATGCAGCTGGCTTACCCTTGGATATACTAGCTAAGCCAGACAGTTTTCTTGCTGAATTATGATAACATCTCAATGATATCCAATCCCAATTCTATATAGATGCGGGGTATGATAGCTCAATGTTCACACAGGAGGAATGCTTTCGAAAAATGGTTCCCTCATCACTTAGTCTTTCGTCTGAATCCCCCTTGCCAAAGCAAAGTTTCCTACAAGATATACTAGCGGATATTCCCTACATGTCATGGAAGCCACAAAGTTCAAGACAAAACGAATGTCAATTTTCTGTTAAACGAAAAATAAATCAAAAAGAACGTAACTCAGAGGATAGAAAAACCAAAACAAGTTCCAACCCTATCACTTCCATCAAAACATGCTAGCGCCCCGTAACAACCTCTATCCCAGGCAATTTCGAAGCTTGATCAATAGTCACACTTGAAAAGGCACCAATTTAGTAGGTGCAGACGCAGACGCTAAAGGTCAGTTAGCATCTGTAGTCAACAGTATTCGAGGAGGGATCTTACCTCTCGTCGTTGCAGTAGCCACCGTGGTAGGTGCCGTCCTTCAGGCACTGTGGATTCATTAGTAAGGTGTTCAAAACTCCTCTTCAGGGAGAGAAATCTTACAGAAGCAGAGCAGGCAGCGTCACCGGCACCCCAGATGTCACCAAGCTGGCAGGAGGAGCGGACCTGGAGGTTCTCGGAGGGAGCGGGAGCAGCGAAGGTCATGGAGCCGAAGAGGGCGACGGCGCTGAGAACGATGGCGGAGAACTGCATTTTGAAGTGTTGTTTGAAGATGAGTCTTCTTGAAGATTTGGAAAGATGAATTGTTTGATTGTTTGTTGAGTGATTGAGCTGTTGTGTTGATGAGAATGAGGAGGATATGGGCGGACGTCGAGGGGGTATTTATATTCATCTGGACAGCATTGAATGCAGTATGAAGCTAAACATAGAAGCGACTCTTCGTGTACAATGAATCCATGCTGAAGTCGTCCTCGTGTTCTGCTTCTCCAGTTTCTCGTACCTGAGCACCATCATAAGTATAGATCATCGGTGTTAACAAAAGACACGATGCCGATCGACGACAATCTTCGTATCTAGCGAGACCAGCCAGACAGGGTCAAGTTCAAATGGACGTAAAAATAAGCTCCACAATTGACGCCCCTGATCGTGAAGGCGTCGATATCCCTGCATCAAACTTCGCCCAAATCGTGTTTTGCAGCCCAAAACAGCAATGCCGAGGCCGGGGGCCAAATTTATTTCTGTATACGAGGGGATCTGCACAGCTACGCGGCGGCTCGTATGAGCCTCAGTCATTGCCAAGCTAGGCGCATCATACGAAATGCGGTTTAGGCTTCGCGAGGTCGCCCAGAAGATCGATGTATATCACTTCTCAACATGGTGAGGATATGCCTTGGCATGACCGCATGTCGTATATAGCGAGAAGACACCTGCAGATCAGGCTACGGGATGAAGTAATTCTTTGTACGCGAAAGCCAATCGAATGTACAAAACCCCGAGTCTATGCGAATGTGGGCAACTTTGGGTCTGTTCTAAACGCGGCCTCGTGTTGATGTTGCTCTCTCAACATAGAGTACCCATTCGACTGTCGCTCGGATGAAATACGATGCCCCCTTGTGCTTGGGGATTGATATGTCCACAGTGTTGCCTTTTGTGATCAGCTCTGCCCTCCGATACGAGCCTTCCTCAGCTATCTGACCGAAGGTCACAGACTAGAGTACATCGGTAATTTGAGTAGCGACAAGTAGCTGATCCATTAGATAACTCACAAAGTCTGCAAAGACATTGTCAGAGGTATGTATATGGTCAAACCAAGCCGGCACAGCTATATCATATTAGGTACACGGCTGACTAGCATTCCTGTATACTAATTGCCTTGCCCCCTGATTTCACGACAAGAAGACCTGGGGTTGGTGTCGCATAAAGTGCACTATCTTCCTGTAATGAAGATCGTCCCGAAGTTGACCTACATGAAATACTCAGTGTCATTAAAAAGCTTGCCTAGATTTCGTATGAGATTATAGGCATCAATAAATGAAATTCACATTCTTTCGTATATGATTAAGCGTTGAATTAAAAACATCATAAAGAAACTGACACATATATGGGCCATCAAATGCTCTACCTCCCAGGGTAGAAAGCACTGTCTCACTCAGTAGCGTCGCGACAACTCACCATGCCAATATACGGGTCAAATCATTGGGATCGAAGGGGGTTCTCCATGTCGGCACCAGAGATATACTTCTCTATTCGTTTGTAAATCGGCGGTGTCTCTGGCAGCTTGAACTCCAGGGAAAAGATATCATTATCGACCCTTTCCCGAGGCCCAAGCTCCCCCCCGATTGAAGATGAAAAGTTGACCGTGCCCTGCGGAACGATCTTTTGGCGCAACACGTCAAGAGCCCCTGCCCAGCTCCCCTCGAGAAGCTCGAAACTATACAGTTGAAAATGCTTGATGGAGTTGCCCAGTCCAGCGCAAAATCTGTCCAGGGCAGATTGATTAAACGAACCACACAAAAGCGAGACTTGGCGGATGCACGGCCACCTCACAGCGCCGAGGACTGTACTGAAATCCCACTGCCCCCTGTGACCTCTGCCATCATGTAGACCCAGCGCGTACATCCAAATCCGCACCGTTTCCAGTTCGGGGCTACATATCAGAGCGCTGAGATATTCATTGATATGAGACCTCTCCTTGGGAGGGGGGTGATTTTCCCGTATGGGTAGGCAGTTTAGGTAGTCGCCGAAACTTGCTTGTCGGAGGCACTGACACGCGGTGCGTAGGTTGGTCCAGAGCATGGGATCATGGGGATCCGGAGACACCAGGATGTGATCGCGTTTACAGGGGAATATATCAACATGCAATCCGCGCAGAGTGATCCCGGCATTATGAATGGCGATGGGGAGCTCGGAGAGAATGCGAGCGGTGGCGAGACGTAGATTTTCCGTGTCCTCGATTTCTCGCCAGCTCAACGCGGTCGTCATCAGTTGAGAGAGCAATTTTATTGTCGAGCAAAATGACAGGATCGTGATCATATTCCATGAATGAAATTTCTTCATCTGAGAAGCCTACTGTCGTGGCATTCGGCATTCGCACCATGCATGATGCCAATGTGCGCACAAACGACCTGGGATTCCACCATCTGGTGCTGCTGGCGGTGCTTCTGACAGAAGGCCTCGTAGCCCGCTCGAAGAATTTCCTGGTACACGTCATCAACCGGGGTGATCCCGTCGGCCGTATCAACGTAAATTGTCCCATGTGACTGGATCTTGTAGGAGGTATCGATTCGCCTTGCGATATACCCGACGCGCCTCCTCAGCGGCTGCCTTTCGTCAACACCGTCCTCATCATCTGAATCCTGAGAGGCGAATCCCAGCCCCTCCAAATGCCAGTCGCATGAGTCCGCAACTTTTGTAGGCGGAGTTTGCGGAAATCCTTGAATCGGGCGAGATCGCTCGCAAGCTCGCCCGGGAAACATTGCAGGCCCACGCGAATGGCGCGGATCCCGGATGCCACCCGGGGAGAGTAAGACAGGTGTACTGCCCTATCAAGGCACTCCTGATCTAAGTTGACGTGAAGAAGGGGACATAGCAGCGGCGATGCCAGTTCGTTAAAGACCCGGCAGACTAGGCGGACATTCTGAATGGTCTTGCGGGACTCGCGGAAAGGTTCATCTCTACGTCCCCGTAGAGATCTCCAGTGGACCTGGCCTTGGTTTACTGCCGGGTGACGGAACTGGTTTAGAATGTTGCATAGCAGGTCATCCGGCAGGTCGAGTATGGTAAGTGGCCGCATACTGGGCCGCGAGAGAACCATGGCCTGGATGCGAAGTGCAGAGCGTTCATGATGTAGGGCGTCGGCCACAGGGTCCTTATCATCGTTGTCATCCTTATCAATCTCACTGGTGTTACTCGTCTCGCTGCTGTCCTCGGAATCTGTTTTGGCTTGTGGTGGAGGGGCCATGGATTGCTCCAATAGATCTAGATGAGACAGTCTTTGGTAGATGTCATCCAGACTTAACGAGGAGATCTCCTCGGGTTTGACAGGTTCGAACTCCATGGTTTCGGAAACTAATTGACGAGACGCGGCTCCAGCGAGGCGTATATATATTGAGTGTCGTCTTCAATCATCCCGACACTGAGCAGGCTGACTCAGGAGGGGGCGCAGTCTGACTGGATCTAGACGATATTAGCGTGTCTCTGTGTATTTAGCGTGGGTCGATGACTCACATGGCAGGTGCATGGATAAATGGCACTGCTATGGGTATCGAGAGAAAGAGAGAGGGGTGGGGATCGCATTGTCTGCATTCTCACTGTTTGGAGGAGCAGGAGCGAGACTCGGAGACTCCCCGACGAGACGAACGAGGCGTGGGCCACGTGGTTTCGACTCGTGATGAAACCACCAAATCACAAGATGGAGTATACCAGATGCTGAAGGCCAATGACTTAAGCCTCTGATTGATGAGCAAGCGGTGACAATCTTGGGTCTTCATTAATGCCATGTTTTCTATCAGTCATAGACTCATAGTCATGTAGGCGGTGTTAGGAGTATATATCACGTGACCATACCTACTACCTAGTATGTATACAGAGAAACGATATCGAATTCTGTCTTTAAGATGACCTATTCTGTATTTCCTGGCTATCATTGGCGACTGAGAGAAATGATTGCACATATTGACCTACATGGTAACCTGGCATGAGACTTAGAGTGAGGCCGTGCTTGATCATCAGTTGTGAACAACTATATAGTCAACAAGTCCACTTCAGATCGAGACTGCCCTGGGTATTTTCAATATCCTGAAGCTGCGTCATGCCTCTGAAAGTGAAGTCCTGGCTAGCATTCCGCAAGACAGCTTAAGTTTCGAGGTGAAGTTCACACACATTGGGCATCTCTGACATGTCACTCAAACTTCCTGTGATGACTATGAAATCCAAACAAGGCTGACGCCTACATTTGACCTTGATGAGGACAATCACCAAACTCTGGAGGGAAAGACATTCTCGCAAATAACAGCTAGTGTTAGACAAACATTAATGGCAAGCCATGGCGTCGGGCCACTGTATAAAATGATGGAGTATAAATGTCAGGACTCCCAACCCCAATAGCTAGCTTTTTGGCCGAGCGGTCCGACATAACAGCTGCGTGACCATATCTGATGCTTGTGAAGGAGACGCTGTTTTCCTTCTTGAAGGCACCGACCTCGTGATGATCCGCCGACGGGACGGGGTGGGTTCTGTCGTACAGCACGGGAGGGCTGGAAGCAACTGGGGCATGGTACCGGAGCATAGGAAGACTGAAGAAGCTTTGAATTCTTCTAACTGAAAGGCAGAGGGAGCGTTTTTATAGGCGTCTAAACGGGTCGTGCAGTGAATACAAACAACTCCTCCCACCTGCTCAGGCAGCAGGTGCCCAACAGGTTCTGTGACGTCTTACAGGCGAGGGGTTCTTTGCGACACAAGAAATGAGGAAAGTATCCTGCGAGCAGCGCGATCACTCGACAAGTGCCTGTCTTATCTACCACTTCTCGAGGGCAATTGTCTCAGGACCGAAGAGGGCGTGCTCAAGTACATATATGAGGAGCTGAGCCTGCGACACATCATAGTACTTTGGGTATATAATGGCCAGCATCATGACTTTTGGAATCAGGAATTGTAAACAGTATGTACTAGAAATGAGATGGCGGCTGTCCGTTCCTACTCCAGGTCAACGAAACAACATGTTACATGTGTTACTAGTTCTATAGATCGATGGATGATAATGAAGTGGTGTCGATCAAATGGATATAGTTCTCGGCAGCTGATTGGCGCTTCCTGCCACTACACCATCACATATGAACATCCCAGCTCTGGAGTATACAAATCTTGGTCAACCAGAAAATAATACATACGACCACAGGGCGAAGAGAACAGGGCGTCCCGTCCGCTCAGCCGTACTTAAGCCAGACTCGACCTTCGCCATTCAATGAATGTAGTTCGGACTGACTCCAGATTACTCCACGTTATGAGTAGCTGTAATCCGGCTGGGCGCAAGACGTGCTGACATATCCATTCAAAGTCCTGTTCACGACTTTAACTCGCGCTGGGAAAGATAGACGTTTGTTGCACCCAAATTGAGGGACGATTCATTGTGATTGACCGGCATAGCCGGATGATTTGTCAACTGGGCACAACAGGATATAAACTTTACCTGATCAATGTAGAATTCAACATACAGCAGCTGAGACTCGCTGAAACAGGGAGTACTAGTTTATTGTGCAAATGAAAATTGCTGAAATAAACCTTTGCAACTTCGCAACTGAAGCTGGCCATTGTAAACCAAAAGCAAAAGTAACTCAGTGCAGTCTATGAATGCAGGACGATCATGCCGCGAATCCACCCAGCCTATCTCCAGAAAAGGGCTCACAGGGCCAGCCTTGGACGGTGCATCCGTCATCAACATGGTCGCCAGAGAGAACCAACGTATGTTCGAGCAGACAGGCATTGTCCCCCATCGACGCCCCTGATAACAATCTCGAGCCAGACCGTAGCACGCTCCGATTGCCCATACGCAGGGGGTTTATCTCCAAATCCCCTCTGGTATTCAGATGGCAGACTATGCTGGCGTCATCTGCTGTCACACGGTCTCCAAACGTCACCAGGTCCGGTTCCTTCCACAGGATATCGGGATATCCGTCAGCTGCCAGCGCACAGTCCTTCCAGACGGTTGCCCCCATCGCGCGATAGAACATGGGGAGATAGGCGGTGCCAGAGATGAGGGCCAGGATGCTGATGCCCCCCGGAAATTCGTCGACAAGCTTGTTAAGAGCCAGTTCGATCTGCCAGCGCTGGCAATAGCTGCTCGAGTCCCAGGGATAATATCCCGGTTTCCGCCGCCCCATGAGGATCCATTTGGTGGCAATTGTGAACTCTACCCCTGCAAGGGCTTGGAGGAGAGTCATGATTGCCGCTACAAGAGTGAACAGCCCGTAGAAGGATAAAGGTCGCCACCAGTACACGTCCAACCCGGAGAAGTCTATCCGGAGGAGATGAGAAACAATCAGCAGACCAGGCAATACAGTTACCGAGGGAAAGACCGCGGTTACGATTGCCATAAACGTCGAGTAACCGACGATTGGTCCCATGCCGAGGACATGATAATTGGCCTGGCCCTCGTAGAATGCTCGGCCAAACGGGCTTATAGTATCTTCGTCGCCGGGCTTCTTCTCATCGGGCATCGCCGCGGTTTGCCGGCTGTGGTTTCGACGAGACTTCAGTTGAGGGAACTGGATTGCATCGCCATGTCTACTTCCAGCCCAGGTCGTATCGTCCGGATATTCCCCATCACGACGCAGCAATGCTCCAGTCCCGATGGTCGTGCGCGTCCCGATTGTCACGCCCGAAGAGCCACGACACGATCGCCCACGAACGCCCCATCCCCGATCACAATGCGTCCTCTCCCGATCCCGTCTGCTGTGATCATGGAGGAGCGGGATCCAAACACCACATCATTGCCGACCTCCAGCAGGTCATAATCTTCGATCATCGTCAGCGCTGTACTTGGCCAGTAAACCCGCTTGCCCACCCGGGCACCCAGCATTCGTACGATGATGGAGAAGGCTTCGTAGTGGGTTCCGATGATAGAATAAAGTGCAACGAGGCGACCTCGGGGAAAGACCCGATGGAGGACGGCGCTCCTCAACGTCTGGCGCCCCAGCATGCGCCGATAAGGGCCGGGCTGTGGCCGTCCACAGAAGAGGTCGAGTCCGCACTTCACGAGGAGAACAGCGAGAAACCAGGCGAAAGGGCCCACGACGGCCCCGTATACTCTCACCAGGAACAATTGACCGATCCGCGTCGGATTGGCGAACCAGAGAACCTGGCGCGTGAGCGGATCCTGTTCCGACATATTCGGGTAATGACTGACAATCGGAAGCGTCCCTGCTAGCACTGGTAAACTGGAGATGAAGGCGACCAGGAGCTGCAGCGGCTCCACGACGAGTAGGTACCATATCCAGCTCGGCCTGGGAATTGCCGCCGATGCAAACTCTCGATTGAGTTCTCGGGCATCTTCTGTCTCCCAGCTGGATGTATTAGGCCCAAGGTGTGTGCCTGGAGGAAGATTGCACCTTGGCGCGAGGCCGCGCGTAAGCCGATGGTGGAGTTGGAACCGATCTGGATGGGCTGCAGCAGCATCGATGTGTTGCGCTCTACTGCAAACGGACGGCAGACGCAATGGTCGAGATGGACATTGTCCCTTAGGGTAATCAGGTCATACTCGCCCAAGAGAGCAAGTTCATGGATGTGGACGCCGCGTCCGATACGAGCACCCAAGGCTCGATAGTACAACACTCGGCTCCAAGAGTATTCGTTGAAGAACCCCTATATCGTATTAGTATGGCCCCTTGTTAACGATGCGATGAGGAGGTCATTGGAGGCATGCCTTTCCGCACACCTGAAGTGCTTTCTGGGTCAACCACCAGCGCATATGATAAGCCCCCCCACATTGGATACATTCCGGCGCGGTAGCGACCAATAACCAGCCATTTGAACATGATTCCAAGCAGTGGACGGAAGAGACCCATGAACAGACGTATGGCAAGCCGGACCAGCACGATGTGGAGCAAGCGGCCCATGAGAGATCCTCGGAGTGGCCAGCGTGTCGAGGTCCCGGCCATGAGATAGATGAATAGTGTCCAATGCAACGATTGGAGCATTGGGTGGAAAATCCCAATGGGGAGCAGGTTCAGGATCAGTACAGTTGGGTTGGTTGAACTGTACGTTCGGCGACAGCCTGGGTATGGTCGTGATTCGGCTTCCTTTGGTTTGGCTTGCGCCGTAGCCTTCTCAACGAGGCGACTGATCTTACCAACGGTGCTGTGGCGCAGCATCATGTCGGCTGAAAGGTGGACACTAAATTCTCGACGGAGCCGGGAGACAAGACGACCCGCGCTCATACTGTCACCACCAGACGCGAAAAAGTCGCTCGATGACCCCAGCTTAACCGGGGGCATTGAAGGACTTCCGAGAAGACGCCGCAGACACGACGCTGAGTGGGTGACAGGGCAGCAGCATCCGCGGCTTGCAGCGCAGCTTCCACGGCAGCCTCGTCGACAGTGCCATCGGCGTGTGTTGGCATGGGCTCGCTAAAGAGCTTGATCAATTGTTTCATACTGAGTACCTCATTTGTTTTGGCAATCCTTGTTTGTAGACTTATTTCATAAGTTGCAGACCTTACGTCGGCAAGAACCCAGTTACCCGCTGCGGGTTGTGGGTTCAGAGGTCTAAACCCATTGGCTTTTTTTAGGTCACCTATAGGTTGGGGTAATCATTGACGTTTGATTTCTATACCATGTGCTGTCACCATGTGCTGTCTACCCCGAGTTTATGTCGGGACGTCTCCTGGAAGACTATAACCCTTGTAAGTTCTCTTTGATGTGCCGCTAGTCATAGTCAACCACAAACCTTATTGACAACGGTCGATTTGATATCAACCAGAGTACCTCAGCGCCGTCCCTCTTCACAATTGTATAGTGTTTTGAAATCTGTCTGAGCGTGTGTTCCAGCCCTATTACCAAGGGACCAGTGCGAGTTGATTATTGAGTTATTCGACCTCCCATCCGGACTGGGATAGTCTTTACTAAGGACCAGCGTTGTTTACCGCCTGTGATGAATCATGCATTTTATGAATTGATTGGAAGAAAAGAATAAGCCCATAGCCCAATCTGACCGTCCACAATGCGAACCGGATAGCTATCGTCCATTCAACCTCACCCCCTTACAGCCCATGAAGGCACCTTGGGCTCCCACGGGTTGAAATGCTCATTATTCCTCGCGTCCCACGGCATCCACTTATCCAGCTTCTCCCCTAGCCGGTTCAAATCACTATGCGCACTGCCCCAATTGTTATTCAGCAGCTTCTGATTGAACTCGCAGGGCATCTTCTCCAGCGAAACAAGGGGCGCCCGGAACCACCGCCCGGTATCATTCTCAATCTTATCGTCCTTGGCCTCGGCCTTGCGCATCGAGTGCGTCCCCGACGAACCGAGGTGGTAGACGATCTTCGGGTGCGAGCCTTCGAACCGGATGGTGGACGAGTAGTGCGTCGTATAGTCGCCGTGCGCGGACCACGAGACGAAAAACACCTGGTCGTTGAGCGTCCAGACGATGACGTGCTCCCAGTCATGCTTGTGTGCGTTGGAAAAGCCACTGTCGACTTCAAAGTAGTACCCGTACAGATACGCGCACCAGCCGTGGTTGCAGCGCTCACGGACGTACGTCTGGCTGTGGTCGAGTCGGGCCTTGTCGCGGCATCCCGAGGGAGCGTACGGACCACCCGAGAGGATCCCAATCTCGCTATCGCTGGCGTTGGCAGCGAAGACGACTTGCTCGTCGGTGCCGGCTCGAGGGATTGGTCCTGGCCCTGGAGGACGGGGTGGAGCGAGGTTTGGCTCAATCCCAGCGTTGACCTTGTAGTCTTTGCCGATGGCCGCGGTCTGGTAGCAGCTGTCCGTGTCGAAGTCGAGGACGGGTTGGAACTTGATGGCGAGGTCGCTGGCGGTGTCTGGGAATGGGGGAGGAGCTCTGCCAGGCAGGTTCCTAGAAGGGGGATGAACAGGGCGAGTTTGGGGAGGTTGATGGACAGCATCGCGAGCGCTGAGGTTTAAGGCTGGGTCTGCAAGGTCGACTTGTAGAATCATGGGAAGCGCTCCCAACTACTTGATATATCCTTTCAACTGCTGTCTTCATTCGGAGACGCCGTCCCTATCGCAGCCAGCTGAATGCGATTGAGTTTCCAACGCGTTTCGAAAGAGGCGGCGCCTCCGTTACATCGCAGGCCGTGTTGGCCGGGATGTTCTCTTCAGAGGTTCAGCCCTAGCTACGTGGTTGGCCTCCAACCCTGGCATCTCGTCGGCTATTTTGCCCTTGATGAATAGGTCAGCTGAGGGAATTCTAGATTGCCTTCTTCTTTGTCCTTCTAGTAAGGGTCTAGAACTAGTCAGCTGCAATTTCTCCCGAGAGATTTCAGCCCTAAAAGCTTCTTGGACGCCCACGTCATCCTCGCATCGGCGATGCCGTTTGCACACTTTGGAATTCACAGTCAGCACTACTACTGTCCGAGCAAACATGGCATGATCTTGCAGCTGACAAGAATTGCCATGTACGCTGCGGTAAGCACTTGGGGGACAGAATAGGAGAAAACAGCCGATAGTGCTGGACAGAATGAGGAAGAAGCCCGATAGCTGACATGCAGTCCGGGTACATGCATAATACTATCCAGGGCTATAGTACCCGAGTCTCAGCTGGATTGACAAACTTCCCAAAGCCCATCATCCATTCTATATCACGCAAGTCTATAACTTGTCGTAGTGCCGGCGCCGGTTTCCCGATGAATGTTAAAGAAGAACCCTCGCCCAGCGATATAGCAACTGCTCTTGCTCATCCATCATCACTGCCGGTCTGCTCAAGCGAACCTCCAAAATGGCGACCCTCAAACAAAACAACATTATCATCCTCCTCACGAGTCTACTCTGCTCCTCCCCCGCGACATCACAAAGGACCCCCAACGAAAACCTCATCCTGGCTGACTGCGGCATCGGCCTCGGGGTCAACGGTGGCTCCACCTCCCGCGAAATGATATACTACCCCGGCGACGTCTGGACGGGCAACGGCGCCGACACCAACAGACCAACAATGATGGTCAACGTCCCCTGGTCTGGTTCATATCCCTGGGGCCAAAAGGGCGGCGTGTCCGCACGCATGCCGAATGGGGACGTGTTTACCGTGCACATCAATCCGAACATCAAGGACCCTATTGCTGCGGGCGATGCATGGCATATGTATGAGATGAATTTGCCGCTCAAGTGCTATAGCTATCACAAGAACTATGTTTATAAGCTTGACGATGGCAAGTGGTGCTCGAGTGCGTATGTGTGCAACCATCGGGGCACGCCCACGCCGCATGTTAAACCGCCTCCAGCACCAAACCCGGGGCCTGCGCCGGGGCCGAGCCCACCTTCTGGGGGTGCGATCTGTGATGTGTTGAATAATTAGTGTAGGTGTTGTTGAGTAGGGGGATTTGACAGGGATGGTTATTTGTGGCACAAGGTGTTGAGTGTGTTCGATCAAATTTTATGTATTTTCATATCTGCATTCCGTTGTGCCCTTTTAGGTACATGCCTAGATAGTTCGTGTGACATTCTGGTTCAAAGTACGAAATTTCAGGATGGGTGGAATAGTTCTTGGCAGCTGATTGGCTCTTCTGGCACTCACTCACATCAACATAGTCCGCACATCTCAATATAATTCCTATCCTAGAAAGAAATAACACATACGACCACAGGTGTGGAGAACAGGGCTTCCCGTCCGCTCAGCCGTACTTAAGCCACACGCCGGCAGGTTAGTAGTTGGGTGGGTGACCACCAGCGAATCCCTGCTGTTGTATGTTTTTTGTTTTGTCCGCTTTTTTTTTTTTTTGGCTCTGTACTCGGTAGGTACGTTGCTATTGAAAGGCCTATCGGAGAGTAGCTACCTGAAGCCACTTGAACTGATTTATCACCATCGGGATGTCAATTCCGTAGATTCGCATCCACTACCTTGGTAGCCTGACAGTGGGAATTCAATGTACCATATCCACTGGATCCTAATTCAATTAAACCTCTCGAAAAGTTCCAGGTAGTGCGGATATGAGAGAAAAATCCGTGGAACTCCAAAGGAGATAGATGTATTGGATATCGATAACTGAAGCGCATTAACACAACTCCACGCCATCCAACCTCAACATTCGAATTGAATGTTGATATACGACACGGGTACAGGACCCCCACTGATAGGGCAAGGCTAATTCCCCATGTGCCCTGGGCTTCGACTCCCCTCTCCTCGAGCGGAGACGGCCTATTCACGTCATTGAGCTCCTCTGGAGATGGACTCGGATTCTTGCGCTGCGCCTCCACTTGAAGAGATTTGGAGAGTTTGGCAACGTCGTTTGTTGACCATATTGAGCTAAGCCCACTACTAGATAAATAACCATAACGGACGCCAAAATCTATCCAATAATACCGGCCAAGGACCCCATAGGGATAAGGTGTACGACTGAGAGATGTAAATGGGAGGCGAAGCAACAGCGATCTCTGTGGGGCCATATTGTCCTGCGAATGAGGGCGTTTTCTCTGCGCTGGCAAAGAATGAACCCTAGACCTATCTAGGAAACCCAGATGTAGCACCAATCAGCGTCGGTGTTCTGCAGACCTCGCATAGAGATCGGCAGTCATAAGGCGTACTGCCCCGTGTTGAACCGCCATTGATTGGCACGGTTGCCCATACTCACCGTGCCAAGTAGGCTTGTTGATGCTAAGAGTTTATGGCCCCAGGTATCGGCACCTCAACGCCTTGTAAGCTATGATGGCGTTGAGAAGGTTTAGGGCTGATGGGTATAAAGAGGCAGGCCAAATCCTGCTGCGTCTTACAACAGTTTCCCCTATTGTACAAAGCCTGTGCATCACAACTCAACACGATGGATCTGTGGAGAAGGGAAGAAACAGACGGAGAATGTGAGCTTGTGGGGGAGGAGATGGCCACACTGGTGGAATGGGGTAAGTCCACGCTGACAAGACCAAGAAGCCTTATGCATACTGATGAATGTAGATTATTGTAGGATTCGCCGGCCAAGCCCTCCTATCTCTATGCCTATCGATATGGGTATTCTTCTTGACGAAACACGGCAACATGGATATCACGCACCCTGAAGGCTCTCCCGAGCGCGAGGTCGAGCGTAAACGCATGGACTTTGTTTCTAATATCTTGATGGTTGGATCTGATTTCCAGTCGACACTTGGAATCGCATATCTGGTTACCACTTTCTCCCAGGTATGCTGAACATTCACACTGTCTTCCATATCACGACCTTCTGACAGGCCCATTACCTATCCTCCCCAGGTATCAATCATGGACACGTATCACCTGCACATGGTATTCGATATCTCCAGCTTTGTCGGGTATCGAACACAGCAGCCCTTGTTTGCTGGAGATACTGTCGCGCCAAGATCGACGAACCCGACATGAAGCTCCATCCTGAACGTCGCGTACGTATCAGTTGGTTCCACAATCGCTATCGAACCGTCTACATCTTTGTCGCCTTATACCTGGCCCTCACCATTCTTCTCGGCGTCCGTCTCAACGAATGGTCACCCCATCAGGAACCCGGCCGTTGCTATATATTCGACACTGGTCACAGACCCAGGAGACTCCCACCCGACTGCGGACAATACTATGTGGGATTTACCAGCGCCTGGCTGATAGTTGTTGTCCTTGCCAGCGTCTTCGCTGGGGTCAACAGGACGTGCTATTCTAGTGCTCTCATCGCTCCACTTCCCTCTGCACCTCTACATGACGATTGCTCTGCGGCAGGCGAATCAAGGCAAATTCGAAGGAGAGACAAGCCATGAGAATGAGTGGGATTTTGGCCAGACAACGGCTGTTATGCTCCTCGCAATTGCCATTGTGGAGCTCGTGAAGAAGGGGAAAGAGTACTACGACTTTGAACGGCATGTGGCCAAACATGGAACGCCACCAACTGAAAAGGACCAGGGATTTCAACAGGATGAAGAGGCGAATAGGAGTAGCTATCGACTTGTCAAAGGGTCCAGGGATGAGAGTATTCTCGACCGGCGCTCTACCATGTAGGTGCACTTAATTTCGAATTCAAGCAAGTGAATGCAATAGTTAATCTGTCGTGTTACCCGAGATGGCTATTTAACGATGATTTTCGCTATGATGAAAAGCACGTGGATTTAGTATTTATGACCATCCAGTTATCGTAGAGCTTCGTTTCTTTCACCGACTCAAGAATACCCGGACAGGGCTTCTAACGCTCATACATATGGAGTACACGGATCTGTATTCTTGATCAGCACATCACTACATCGAGATCTTGACTCAAACTCCGACATTCCACACACTTGCTCTGTGGTCTTTGACCGCACGATTGAGAGTATAATTCCATGGAGAACAACGTGCTGCGGCCTGACTCTGGGATCGACGATCTCATATAACCGAAGAAGCTGTCAATGTGATATCAATGGTCTCACTTCGGTGTTTAACGCGACGAGGCCGATCTCACACTCCCGTAAGACAGGATGGAATGGTTTGACTGTTCCCCTGAAAGCCGGAATAAAAGCCTAGGGTTTGACTTTCACTGATCTGCAGTATGTAGCCGGGTAGCAATAAGGGATGTCATATTGAATTGGGCTCAATCTGCGAGGTCGAATCTTATGTTCATCGTTGTCTTAGTTCATGACAGGTCACTTTGTATGCTAGGCCTCGTCTCTCACCCGAGATGAAAACCAGATGGATCCGGTGAAATCCGGGTGCATTTCCAAGTTTCCCTCGGGGTAGAAGAATTATCCAACATTCAACATGGCATTCGTCTGGGCAAGCATTCTTTGCCTCCTTTACATTTCATTGTGCTATGGCTCTCCAACACCTCCAAGCCAAGATCCCTTTTACAGCCTCCCTCCAGGGTACGAAACCAAGCGACCCGGCGAGATCCTCCATCATCGGCCGCTCCCATATCAACTGAGAGACCCATTGCCACCGTTCTACGAAAAGGGATACCAAATCGTATACCGCAGCACGGACAGCTTTGACCAGCCAACAGCGACTTTGGCCACCCTCCTCATCCCCCCAGATGCCGATTTCAGCAAACTGTTCATCCACTACCCCATCGTTAACTCAGCAGCCATCGATTGCGCATCTTCTTATGTGCTCGCTGACGGTGTAAATCTGACGGAGACCTCCGACCTCCAGTATGCATTCGGGAATACTATCGCCATCACAGGGGCCCTAAACCAAGGATGGGTCGTGATGATGCTCGATAGCGAAGGATTCAACGCCGCCTTCATGGCGAATCAGCGCGGTGCCTTTGCCGGTTTGGATGGTGTCCGCGCCGCAATCGCTTCATCCGACTTCACCGGGGTCTCCCACGACGCAGTGGCAGTCATTTTTGGGTACTCGGGGGCAAGTTCGCCCGCCGTGATGGCCGCTGAGCAGCAGGAGGAGTATGCGCCGGAGTTGAACATCGCAGGCGTTGCGGCAGGTGGTCTCCTGCCAAACTTGCAAACGGTTCTTGGGCTGGCAATCGATGCTCCGAATAATCTGCCTGCGGCTCTGTGGGGGCTGTCAAATGAGTACCCGAGATGAGCAGTATCGTCGAGGAGCATCTGGTTACTGATGATTCTGTCAAGCGAGCGGAGTTCTTGGACGCTCGCAATCAATGCGCTGGGGCATTGAAAGTCAACTTCGGAACGGCGAATATGTCAACTTATTTTGATGATCTTGGTTTTATGAACAGCTCGACTGTTCAAGGGATTCTGACCGAGAACAGCCTTGGTCATGGTGTCCCAAGCATGCCGATGCTGATCTACGAGAGCACTCACGACGACAAGGCTACGATTCCGCAAATGGATGCCTTCGTTAGCAGGTACTGTGAGGCTGGTGTGTCCGTGGATTATCGAAAGTATGAAGTGGAGTCACACACGATTCTAGGAGCGGACGGTGTGTACGGCGCGCTTGCTTGGGCGAAGGCCAGGTTCGACGGGGTATCCACGGGTAAAGAATGCGTGACATCAACTCATCAATCGCCTGTAGGGCCGGACTGGGAGGCTTTCAAGCCTCAAGCACTTGGAGTTTGGATGGACAGACAACTTTTTTCTGCCCTTAGTGAAACAATATAGAAAGTATGCGCAGAGTAGATAGACTCCATGGACATATGAGCAGCTAGCATTTGCACACAACTCAGCACTTCAGATTCCCGGCCAATCGACATGAAGATGCTGCATTCTCGTTTCAATGCAAAGCGTGTATGTAAATTCGTCTAGACTAGATTGAAGAGACCCGCACTCAACGCCCGTCAACTTCCCCAATACAATGGACTTTTCAAGTAGTCAAACAAGCCGTATATCCTCTCCCTCATGAAGACACAAGTTGATGGCAGCAAGTCGGATGCGAAACAGGCAATGTGCCCTGTAAAGGTGACGCCGAGGACTAGAGGGCCGTTAGTCGAGAACCTCAGGAAAGGAAACCGGGTAGAACTAGTACATACTCCATTCGATGACAGCACAAAAGTCTCTCGTGATCTCAGTGTGCCTCCATGCGTACCAGAATGCAAGCCCTAACGTAGCAGCCAGAGCAGCCGTACAAAGCCGCAGAACAAGGACTACTCTAAGCAAACGATACCTCCATTTTGAACGCATACATATCTGCAGGGATTCCAGACATGCCACGCCTGCACCTATGGAGAAGGCCGCACTGAGAGAAAACGTGAGTCGGCTGAGATTGGTATGCCACATGCCAGCTGAATGACTCACACGTATAGCGTTAAGAAGGCCCGATGCAAGCCAGGGTATTGCAGTCTGTCGAAGAACGCTAGCAGGACTAGTCCTAGACTTCCAGTCGCGGTAATGAGGATTGAAAGGTATGACCATGTCTGGCCGGTACCATCGCTTTCCCACACCAGGTTGATGTGTGCTCTCGACCGACGATGTTTGAATATCAAGGAGATGTTGAGAAGGATCACACTGAGTAAGCTCCCCCAATGAAAACCGGCTGTATCTCCTGTGCGGCTACATCGGATATAAATCTGAAAAGTACTTAGTGCGAGCTTCAGGCAGTCAAGTTGAGGATCTGGGAGTAGATACGGAATAGTCTGTCCCTTGTGTATATAGTTGTATACTGGCCTCCTAGGCTAGCCCAGTGTCCAAGCATTATGAGAAGAGTTGCTATGCCTGTTCGTCAGTTGCCACTGGAATTGTACATGAAGGCATAGAATACAGACAAAGCCAAATCGATGCCGACATGAGGGGCAATCCCCAGATCGGTGTCCTCCACATTCTGGCAGGTCGGTTCGTGGGATGACATCGACGTTCTTCCACTCAGTGTGCCAATTGTTTCCAGGTGATAATACCGCAGGAAGGTAACTTAGCTCGACATGATGACCCGCTTTTGGACACTTGATTCTTCGAGGGCGTTGAATCAAGTGCTGAGAATGCGATAGCGACTATGTCGTAGGTGGCCCTTTCCAGCGACGACAACCGAGTTCAAGCTGTCCTCAGATTGCTCAGGATATGAGAAACTGCTGCCAAATAAAGGAGAATATGTCAGGGGGGAAAGGGTGAACTGTCGATCAGCTGATGAATTGATACCTCACAGATCCACTCCTCAATCTGGAAAACTACCGAGAAGAACACGATCAACCAAGCGATCCTCGATCGGCAGATACTCTCCAAGCTCACTGGGCATGCAAAGTACCCACAAGGGAAACAGGCACCCCTGAAAAAATATGCCACTACTCCGTACACAGTACAGTCTAGGTACTAGACGATCACCTGTGGCAGTCCCCAATTGGGCCTCTGATTCCAATCCACGCCGGTCGGGCAGATCAATTGCGCAAATAGAATGGGACAAAGGGTACATAGCCAAGCGGCATGGCTATGAGATTATTTGGAAATATTTTACAGGGGATAATGATTTGCTTCACTCCATAACCCTAGCACCCTATTTTTGGACAGCGCTACGGCCATCGTCGCGCAGCAATCTCAGCACGATCCTTTAAATGTCAAGATCAGGATTCAGCCTAGTCAATGAGGAGCATGCCCCGAAAAGGGCACATATATGGGGTGGGTCAGGAGCTATTGCAATGAAATGAAGCCATTTGATAGCTGAAGTCTGCGAAAATCCATATGACCGTACCTAGAGCAAAGCCTCTATTAGATAATGACATTGGATAGGTCATACGCGTGCAATGTGACTGATCTGTTTGTTGCAGGTGCCACTTTGCTCGTTTATCTGACGTGTAACTGAGACAGGCATAATGAGCATGCCAATTCTGACTAAATGTCTGGACAATCACGATCTTACCCAGTTTGCCTTCCTATAGGTGGTCTATTCGCCAGCGCTCCTACCATGGCACCCATTCTTATATCACACCTACCGTCATTTCAACTCCCCTACGCACAATATCGGTCCAAGATATCAAGTGGAAATAGTAATTGTCCTTGAACATGAAAGCGCTGAACTAAATAGTATGGTAGAACTATTATTGACATTACCCTCCAATACCTCAGCAGATATCTAACTAGTCAATCAGGATTCTCGTGCTAATCATCGCAAACAGAATCATGACTAAGTCGGTCTGCCTTGCCAAACTATCCAGGGTATATACTAGTATGTCATCGAACCCGCCAGATAGGGAAGCTGGAAGTCTTCCAGTTGGCAAATCACTGAAGGTGACTTCAGCAAGAAATGCCGTAACTTTCATGTCCCGGTAGACGTGTGTCTTTCGCCAATTCCAGTATCTTTTCAAAAATGCAATCGACAAGAAGATCACGCAAAAGATGGCCCACGCTACCTTGCCAGTCTTTGTATAATTTAAGAGTAAAAAGCAGGAAAACCCCCCTATGCGAATGCGGTCGAGTTGAAGCATGTTTTCCGCATCGGCGAAGGCAACGAAAATAATCCCGCTTGCTACTAGTAACCCGATTCCTTGCATAGTCAATGAGTTGAGTAGGTCGGGATACAAATGAAGACTTTGTAGCAGAAAGGCGACGACAACTTGTATGATAGACACAACAGCCATGGAGAAGCCGGATGGACTGGTGACCCCAACGGCTCTCGTTATCGGTAGAATCCAGTCGAACGATTTTTGTTGCAGGTTAAACCGTAGAATAGGTCGTCTTTTTGATAAACAGATGATATCGAGGATGTAAAGAGGCTTTCCGCCAATGTTCTGGGTGTGGACGGTGGAGAAGAGAGCCAGGTCGCCGAAGAATGCAGAACTCGAAGTTTCTTCTGCACTTTGTACATACTTCAATCGTTCAGACAGGCTATGATCGACCTCTTCGGGCACACTTATCAGACATGTCTCAATTTTCATTGGAATAAACAAGCCTCTCAATTCTACCAATCGGCAGCGTAAGGCCAGGTTATGTGTAGCGTCCCAGAGACCGAGAAAGAAAATTTGCTCTTCCATCACCCAGGAAGACTTGTTACTGAGTGGACCTGAATGGTGCTGAACGGAAACAAATTCCGGAATATGCCTCAGGTGAATCGTGCTGTCTGGGTAGATGGTAGGCCTTTGCTCAGACTGTTCACGCAAGGACAGAAAGACCTCTTTGTTGGACCATCTTTCCACGTCCTATGGTCAATCGCTATTGGTTTCCTGGTTCTCGCTCATAGAGGCTTCACGAACTTGTCTAACCGGAATGCCCAATACAGTGGTTGGGTCATTTTTGTGCTGACATTGCAAGAGAGCATAAGCCTTGCTACCCTTCGAGATGGGGAGACGAATCTGCACCCCTGATTCGTGACACTGAACAAGGCGCTGCGAGTATCCAATGGGACGGAAATGATTGTCTCACAGCCACGAAACGCTATGGGTGAATGGGCCAAAAATCCGTTCTCCGAAACGATCCGAGTGAATTCATGTGTTGGCATTGTGTATTTCCAGGCGAAGATCGAATGATCGGTACTGTGTTTCATGATCTCCTCTTGGAGCCGGAAGAAGGCTCTCGAGCCTTCCCCATATATCAAGGGCATATGGATTCCAAATAGACCCAGAAGGCTGTATGCCATGTCCTCGGGTCTCGTGGTTTCTCTTGATGATGCCCAGCTCATTCGTGTCGCGATACTCGCTCCATGTATAGAAAGGGCCTGGTGCTGGCCGGGACGAAGTGCATAGTCACCAGAATTGACATAATCTGATCGTCTGACCTCGCCGTGGTAGAGATAATCCCGGTCTATTGCCGTGGCTCCGCTGATCTGCTCACTGAGATCTGCTCTAGTCCCGATAAACAGCCAGTCTGAATCAAAGAAGGCCACCTTCTGCGGTGCCAGCAACTCTTGTAGTGTCCATCCTCTGGTGAACCAACGACTGCGTCTAAGCGGAACATTTGGTACATCAGCGAGAAAGGCATAACAGATCGCGGCATTCTCATACCAGCGGAACATCGAGTTGATCGCTTCCGAGAGTTCGGCGCTGCTGGTTTTATCGATACAACAGGTGTCGATCCAGACATACTGAAAGTTTTCCTTTCCAGCCTGTTGGCAGGTTCTGCGGATTTTCTTATAACCAGGCTTTTTTCTGCAGTTGTCTGAGGCATCCTGGATGTCTTGAAAGCTGACTTCCCCATCGCCCCATGTATGCGACAGTATGGCGTAGGGAGGAGCGACGCTCTCGTGGAATTCTTCTAATCTCAGGGTCTTGACGTTTAAAAGGCGCATAGTGAGCCAGGGAGGGTCTGAACGGCTGGATGGTGGTGTTCGATGTTCTGCTTGGGAATGCGGCTTTATATGTCTGTGGAGGTTGGGCACTTCGCCCAGCCTTGTCTACAGCACTGCCACAGTTGATACGAAGAAGCCATTTCTTCAGTTGAGTTGTATTTCACATGTGCCGATTACATGGGATTCTAGAACATTACTGAAGGTTTAGTTGAAGAGGGGACATGGACCACTGGTAGTATTCAGATGAAATCCAAAAATCATTTCTCTGTCCAGCCTTTATTGCGTGACAACCCGAAACAAAAGCCTTTTGGGATGGTTCCTCTCTTCTGTTCATGTCGAGTGATTAGAGGAGAGCCACCTTCAATTCCATCTATCCATTACGGCATGATCATGAGCCTAGGTACAAATTTATTGAAGCAACATCTGGCATTTATATAGTAAGTGTGTTCATCTAGATACAATCATGCAACCTAGAACTGTCTTGGCCAGCGCCAGATACACGCCTTATGACATCCCTGGGAACTGCCTAAACACAGTGCAGGCACTGTCCACCACAAGCCACAGTTCCATTTTGACATTGAGGGGGAACAGCACACCTATCGCCGTGAGTCTTCGAGCCCGGAGGGCAGACAGGGTCGGTAACACATTTATTCCCCTTCTTCGATGTCCAAGGCGGGCAACAAAGGGTGCAAGGGCTGCTACCTTGGTTTTCACAAGTCGGGTCCGTGACACACTCAGCGCCCTGAGGTGTGGTGCTCGGTGGACAACGTGGAGGAAAGGTACAGATGCCTCCCTCTGAGACGCTGTTCGGTGGGCATTTGGGGTCCGAAACACACTTCCCTCCTTCCTGTCTGCTGTTCGATGGGCAGTTGATGATGACAGGCTGACAGCTGTAAGTGGTGCCATCCCATTTGGTGTCGGGAGGACAGGTATCGATTGTTGGCACGCATCTATCCCTTCTTTTCTCGTGAACGGGGGGCATCCTCTGGTATTGGATACACATATGCCGTCCTGAAGCGTGGTATTTTCAGGACATGGAGTTGGTTTCGGATTCGGATTGGGATTGGGGTTTGGATTTGGCCCTGGCACACAGCGGTCCCCCTGCTGCGTGCTTCCAGGAGGACAGTTGATGGTCTGGGTTTCGCATCGATCACCCTGTTGTACACTGTTTGGAGGGCAGTTGATTGGCATCACGGGTACACAGGACGTCCCATCGTACTTGGCGTCAAACGGACAGCATTTCGTTCTGCCTGAGGTGGGATCGGTGGATACGTATACCTCTGAAAGCTTGTAAAGTCGTTCAGCAACGGGGGCACTATCGAGAGGCTTTTGGTAGGTGGCACCAGCTCCATCCAGCTGAGCGAGTGAATAATTGATGAGAAGCAAAGGCGACGAGCTTACAAACAGCTGCCATTATGGATATGTCAATATGCCAAAAAGTGATGAGTTTAACGCGTACTGCGATAGTCCATCATGAAGGTTTTAAACGACTGTTTCCCTTCAGTCGGTTTCGGATAGTTTCTGAATAATGTTGCTTTAGACTAAGCAGACAGCAATAACGGCTACATGAGGTGCGACAGATGTAACATGAATTGCCTGGTGGGAAACTTCTAGGGGCGTATGTAACTGGATATGTGGATAGTGAAGCCGGTACCACTACACCAAGAAACCAACTCCAACTCCACTACCGTTGAGAATCACTATTTCCAGAATTTGGCAAAGTTGCTCTGGAGCTTGAAAGGGACAGGCCTCGTCAGAATCCGGACATGGTAGGGTACGCAGGCAGCACTAGCATCTCAATTTATTGTAGTCGTAGACCATGGAACGCTGTGCCTAGTGGATTTCGTACGAACTACGTCACAGAGACTTCAAACCAGAGATAGAGCTGGAGAACTTATGGTGCTGTTACCGTTTCATCTTAAGTCCCTCCTTCGGTCCCATGGACATTGGAGATGATTTCTGGACACGGCTTTACGTGCGATATACGGGGTCTCATCTTTCTCGTGACGTATTCAAAGGTCTCTGTACTCTGTAGTGCACCCACTGGCCATGCGTTCGTAGCGCTCAGAACGAGATCAATTACACATTGAGTGACATAGAATAGACGCGGATATATTGGGATGCATTTCGGATGCCTTCGTCTCTTCTTCAATCAACATTCGCACCACCTTTCCATCCGCAGACCAACCGACCATGAAGGCCAATCTGCTTATCCTCCTTTTGGGATTGAAAGCCGGTACAGTCGCTGGTGACTGCTTCTCCTCATCCTTTACCAAGGCGACGCCCATTACCGGGAATGTTGCTCGACGGATCGCAGACAGGGCAGCGGGTCCATCGATGGCGCCCCATATGACTACGAATGCGACGCATGGACCAATTCCTTCTGGAAAGGCAGACCGATGCAGAACGCTGACCAGTGCGCTCGATACTGCAATTCGAACAGCCCATGCTCCTCGGCTATCTTCTCGCCCAGTGCAGGCCACTGCTTCATTTCGACCGATGCCGACGCAGCTACGTCTTACCAACAGGGATACCTAACCCTGCGGAAGAAAGGCGACAGAACATCGCAAGGAGACTGTCAGCAGCAGGTCAATGCTGCCACTGCCGACTGCAACCAGCGATTGAACACCTGCAACGCTGACCGGGCTTCTCTGTCCCAGAACACGGGCGGTGCTCAATGCGAGGCGGACAAGGCGAACCTTCGGAACGAGCTGGCAACCTGCAAGTCAGAGAAAGACTCCTTAGCCCAGACTATGAAGACGCAATGTGATGCCGAAAAAGCCAATTGTCAGAGCCAACTGACGGCCTGCACCTCGGACAAGGCTTCCGTCGAGCAGAAGATGCGTGCAGAGTGTGACGCCCAAAAGGCACAGTGCCAGAACGATCTCACCAACTGCAACACTGAGAAGGCGTCCATGTCCCAGACCATGACCGCTCAGTGTGACGCTGACAAGGCCAACTGCCGGAAAGAGTTGACCGATACCAAGACCCAGCTCGACCAATGCAAGGCAAATGGCTCAGGTGGCTCAGGTGGCTCGACGGGTTCAGGGAGCTCTGGTGGGGACTCCGAATTGGGGAAGAAACTCGAAGATTGGGGCTTGAAACCGATCAGTTTCATGTGTCCTCAGTATCATTTCAAAGAGTTTACAACGACCACTGCCTCGGGGCATACGGCAAAATGGAAGCTTCATTGCAACACTTTCTGCAAGGGCCATGATTACAGGGATATCAACACCTACGTGCCCGCCGCATCGCCACCCATCGCCGAGATGCTTAGGGATCGTCAGGAGAACAATAACTACAGAGGATTATTCTGGAATATCCATGGAACCTACCATGATGTCGTCCCCCATCCGACCTTGGGTTGGACCTACTTCACAATAACGCCCAATGTGGGGAATCATGCGTACATTGAACGTGTTGATTTCAAATATTAGTCGCGAGATAGGAAGTGTGGGTTCTAAGACCTATACCAACACAACAGGACTGGAAGACTATGGAGTGTATAGACGTGAGTCTACTTTGCCAGAGGTCACTAGAGAACTCGACCCTTTTTCAGTGGCTACACTATCTATAGGTGAAAAATGTAATCATGAAATTACGAACACCGATATACATGCAAGGAATAAATAGCCTAGCTGAAATGCATGGTGACTAGAGTCAACTATCGGAACTTACATACCAGATGTGTGAGCCGCTTTATTTTACCACATCCGGAACACGGCGTTGCTGTAGACCTCCGGAATATCCTAAGCTTATTCGCACTGGATGGAATGCAACAAGTATCCGACTACGCTGAACCCGGCTTCCACTTGTAGTGTCTGCATGAGGTCGTACCGGCTTAAACTCGTTTTCATCAGTGAATCAAAAACTTTGCAGCTGCTCTAGTAGATGTGAAGTAAATTCAACAATTAGTCTTTGGATTTGTCGACCTTGCACATCTGGGACAATTTCTTCCCACCCAACCCAGGGAGGCGCACTGGGCTGCCTACCAGGACAGCCAGTCTTCTTCTTCTTTAGCTTTATTTTACTCCCATTCAACACATCGGCTTTATCGACGCCACAATGCGGGTGATGGTCACTATCCTCGCGCTATCAAGCAATGTCCTCGCACAAATGTATGTCTCAGGACCAGAGTACGGAGCAGGACACTGCGGCCAGCAACCATGCGGACAACCTTATCCCGGCATCGGAGGACTCGGCGTGCCCATACGACAGCCCCCGTGCGTGAGCCAATATCCGATGCAATGCGTGCCTGTTCCGCAACAATACGGAGTGATCAACTGTGTGTGCTCGGCAAGCGGTGGTATATATCAGGGAGGAGCAGAATACCCATACCATCCACCACAGCCAGGACATTACTCTGGTGGGGTTATCTACAGACCGTCACCGCCGCCGCCACACCTCCTCCTCCGCGCCCTTACGACGCCCAAAGTGCCGACTCGAATGCAGAGACGATGATTATTTATTATCCCGTGGACATGGAGATGGAATGGTCAGACTATGACGACTATTACCAGGGATACGGGCACTGCCGCCGCGTTTGTTACCCATACCACCGCGACAGAGGTAGATATTCCTCCTGGACCTGTTGATCCCACTGCTTGGAATCAGCTAAGATGAGTTCCAGATGAGTTTGGCCACCACCGACGCCCAAAATACGGCAACGATTGGGACAACGCCGACGACGGAGAGCCTGTCGGATGGACGGCTGACTATGATTCTGATTTCGACGACTGGTCTGGTGACCAGGACCAGGACTTTTACCAGCATCCACATCCAACCAGGTACCCAGGACCTGCAAAGCCCGCTGAGAAACCGAAAGGACAACGACCCGGAGGGTGGTGCTCTGACCCCCGGTGTAATGGGCATTGTGGTGGAAACGATCACTATTGCACCCGGAGGGACAAATCCGGCAGGTGTATGACGTGGAAGAGAAAGCCGCAACCAAAGCCCGTCCGATACGAGGATAACGGACAACGACCCTGGGGAACTGTTGCACTGGCACATGTCCGCCTGGTCCACGGGGTCCAGCGGGACCAGCAGGTCCGGCGGGACCGAAGGGGGAACGGGGGCCTTCTGGACAGCCAGGGCAACGAGGAGAAGTCGGTCCCCGGGGAGAGAAAGGAGTGAAAGGTGACAAGGGGGAGAGCGGTGCTCCCGGGGGCTGCTGCATCGTTGACAAGCCAACACCAGTGGGACATGGAAGTCCCGGTGCCGCTGCGAGGAGTGCAACCGACGGGTATTCCTCACTCACACTGACTGAGCTGAAAGCAATGCAGCTCTGCGGAGATGGACAACCTGGTCAGCAAGATGTGACCGTCGGTGAGCTGGAATTCACCGTTACATGTGGAGTTGGCATTGCTGAAGCCAGATCGCCGCTTCGGACCAGGAGCATCGAGGAGGCGCTCATCATATGTGCCGCATCGGGACACTGTCAGCAAGTGAGTACGTCGGCGAACGGGCTCATGGAAGGCATCACGAGCCCAAACATCGATGAGGTAACCATTCCCACGGATGGAGCACATGCCAGACTCAAGGAGCCCCGTGTAGTGGATCCTGTCTCAGCGGAGATTTTTGACCTGGAACAATCTGGATGCGGTGAGATGGACGGTCTCACTGTGACGATCTTGTCCACTCGGTTTCGAATTTTCTGCCTTCGAGAGGAGCTCAGAGGAACAGGGTTGCAAGAAACAGAGACACATGATACAGTTGTGGGCTGTATTGCGCTGTGTGCTTCTGAGCCGGAGTGTCTGGGTGCAGCCGAAGTGACGGATGATGGTCAGCAAAGGTGTATGATGCTTTCGGGGCCCATGGTAGGACTCAAGCATGAGGGTGGATCATATTTGGTAGCGAAGAGACTTGGGTAGGGTATTATGCAACATTAGACTCAATTTATTGCTGGTTTGTGTGTAGACGAACACATTAAGTACTGCTTCGACGGTTTCATTTGGACGCCTCGGCATTGTAGTTGGCTTTGGATGACATTTAATAACTCAGGGGCGTATCCTAACATGCGTTGTGTCATTCCCGTCACTTCAGAGGCTGGCTGAGTCAATTATGCAACATCTAAGAAAGAATTCGGCAGGGTAAAGATCACATATGATCGCCCGCTGCGGGTATGCGAACAGCCGATCGGTTCCAGGGGAATGAGGGCTGGGGCTGGTGGATCAATAACACCTGGAGGAGTTCGTGGGTCGCATTCCAGAGACGTACACAGTGAGTAGGCAGCGGAACGAGCCGAAACAAGGTAAACAAGGGCTCGAATAAGGTTGGCCAATCAGATGGCTGCGTCGGAGCTTTAGTGGATCCTCACGATGCTGGCCACCAACACCAAGGGATGTATGTTCCGTACTTACTGTCATGACGACTCTATCCGGACGTTGATCGCTCGGACTAAAGCTGAATCCGGAGGGGTTTGCAGTCGTGGAAGGTCCAATGTTACCGTGCGATGGGCAGTAGGAAAAGATTTGGTCCGCCAATGCTATCCCGTTCTTCTAGTTGAGAGCCATGATGCATACTCCTCCCCGCAAAGAGATCCCATACTAACGAAGGCAATATCGTGAGATCATGAAGGAACGTTCACTGTAGTCTATGACGAGCCTATTCAGAATGGTTCAGCTATACCGTCGCATAGTAATGATACTAATGAGGTCTCTGGCCATCCCGCCGTTCTAGGTGGCAGAAACTTACACGTCCTGTGAGTTGAAGGTAAGCTTATTGCACTGTTTTTGCGTGCTGTCCAAATTCTCATCCAGTGCCTTCAGTATCGAGAATGAAGTTCAGTCGAAATTTCTACGTTCTGGCCTCGTTTCTGGCCCCCGTCGTGGTTATAGGACAACTCGGTAATGTAGGAGGCTTAACCGATCAAGTCGGAGGCGCCACCGGCGGTGCTGGAGATGTAGGAGGAACAGTATCAGGTGTTGCAGACACAAGCAAAGTGACTGGCCAAGTGAACGGCCTCCTGGGCGGCCTGGGCTTGAACAGTCTCGATCTGAGCCAAGTGTTGGCGATTGACTGGAAAAATGACAAGGTACGTTTTGCTCTTTGGGCCATCTTATCACACCGCTAACATCGCCATATTACTCATTTATAGGAACTTCTCAATCTCCTCGGACCCGAAGGACAAGGAAAATCAACGTCTTAGCCAGTCCAGACAAGTCGCGCAACGCAACGGATGCGGAAAAGGCCGAGTACATTCGCAATTCGGAGAGTGGCAAGGAGCTCCAGAAAGCGCAGGAAGATCAGAAGAAGGGAAAACTAAATTTCTTCTACGCCTATGGCATGCAGGCCGTGAAAGACGGTGTTCAGCCCAAGTGGGTTTTGATATTCGACAATGCCTTCACGGCTACGAGTTATTTCGGTCTCGTGCAGGAGACATACAAGGCCTACTATGACCGCAATCGCAACAAATGCTTATCACGTATGTGAGACCCCACTATTTTTTGATGAGGTAGAAGCTGATTTAGTTGCGATGCAGGTCCGTCTCAGCAAGTATTTATCTATCCACATGGAATCGGACCAGCCCAGCTCGAAGGGACGCAAAAGTTCGACAAATCACGGGCAAGGTCTTCTTCCAGCCTATTGAAAGTGCCGTTCAGCTACCGGTTATTCCCCATCAAGATGTATACGGTTACCTAGCTGCTCGCAAGACCTCTTGATTTAGGGCGCATCATATTGAGCGAGCCCTGCTCAGGCAAACGTGTCGTTAGCTGAATTGAATTTTATAATCGTGCTAGTTTGATTCAAGTAGGACTAACTTCAAGCAAGGTTTCATCCCATCAGTAGTAGTATTCAGCCACAGAATTCTGGCTGCCTTGAAGGGCTGTTCGCGGAGGTCTCCCGTCAGGCACTGGAATGCCAAGTGGCTCAACCCTTAGCAGGAGCGGACGTCGCGAACAGCAACATCTTGACTACTTTGAGAAGAATCCTTTTCCGGAGGCACACTGAACAACAGACGAGGGGTTCTACAACTGATACAGTAACAGTAGCATTAGGCTTGAGGGACATGCAGAGCCCCCCTACCTGATCCCACTGCTTGTGACCCAAGCGTTGCTAGCCCTCCTACTATAGTAGGTCTCAGGTACCGAGACATATACCTGATTTCCAAGCGCCTAATCGAGTCCAACACCACCGCCGTCTCGCTGATGAAGTCTCTCCCCTACTGGCTGCTTTTCTCGACACACCCAGCCGGCGGAGATGATCATCCTCGCGCTTCTAGTCTTGGTGGAGCACTGCTCCGGCCAGGGGATGTATTTCTGTACAAGCAACACCTTCTGCGCTCCTATCGGGGGCCAGATGGGCATGGCTCCGCAGCCACAGCCGCAGATTGGATTCCAAAATCCCATTTTTCAACCTATGCCGATGCCGATGCCCGGGCCTATGCCATGTCGCCGCCTCAACAAGCCGGTTACTACTACCCGCAGAACTGCATCCCTCAACCTTGGGGAGGCGGAATGGGCGGCGGTATGAACAATCAGTGGGCTCAGCCGTATAATCCTTATCATCACGGCCACATTCAACAACCCATCATCAACCCCCAACCAATCGTCAACCCAGTCCCGAACCCGATGCCGGGAAGCTGTCCATGCAGTTACGGGCAAGCAGCGTTATGGGATTCACCAGCCGATACATAATATCCACCACGGCCACGGAACGCATGGGACAACAGGCGGCGGGACCCATGCCCAGGGATGTGTCAACTGTCCTCCAGGGCCACAGGGTCCCGCAGGCACTCAGGGACCATCGGGAGAGAAAGGACCTGCTGGAGCCCAAGGGGCACAGGGTCCGGCTGGACCTCAAGGCTCAGGGGCCACAGGGCAGTCAAGGGCCAGCTGGTCCTGAAGGGTCCCCGGGGGCGATGGGACAGCAGGGTGTTCCGGGCCCGCAGGGTCCTGCTGGTCCCAACGGCCCTGCTGGACCTCAGGGACCGGCCGGTCCGCATGGCGCTGTTGGCTCTCAGGGACCACCGGGTGCGACTGGGGCTGTCGGTCCCCAAGGTCAGACTGGACCAGCCGGGGCTGCTGGACCACAAGGGCCGGCTGGTCCCCAGGGACCTGCTGGGCCTCAGGGTCCGAAGGGGAAATGTGATTGTCAGAAAGGGTCCTCCAACAGCAATACCGATAACAGTAATACGGGAAATAACGATAATGGCAACAGCGACAATAACAGCAATAATGGCAACAACAACAACAACAACAACAACGGCAACAACAACAACAACGGCAACAACAACAACAACCAGGATAAGGACAAAGAGAAGCCCAATGATAAGGATAAAGAGAAGCCTAATGACAATGATAAAGAGAAGCCTAACGACAAGAAACCCCCAGAGCCATCCGGACAAGGAGTGGGCAGAGAGGCTAGCGATGGCCCTAAATACACCGACACGCCAGGGATGCCTACAAATCAAGGAGCTGGGGTTGACAACGCAGGCAATGGGCCAGCATATACCGCTGATGCAAGTTCATCAGGTCAGGGTGTTGGAGTTGAGTCCGCTGGAGCATCATCCTATGCTAGTGACCCTCAGGTCGCTTCTCATGGAGTTGGAATGGAGAATAATGGCGCACCGACGTATATTGCGGCGCCAGATCCGTCCGGGCAGGGAATCGGAGCAGCGTGAGCTTGATATCCTAGCAGAGTGGATGATCTCTTCTGGCTTCGTGAGGATAGTTTGTTAATATCATAATCAATATGGCCATTCGGAATGAAATCCGATTCATCACGACATCTTGGAGATGTGTGTCTGAGCTGAAGTAGAAGCTGAAAAGATGATATGTCCACTTATGCGTCGTATTTTAAGGACATGAGTCGACTACTTGTTGAGGAAGCTGGATCGTGTCGTATTGTCTGTAGGTTGAGTCTATCCAATTCCTTCGGGGTTCATCTGACTTGAATGAGTTGAAGCGATGGATATATATATCAGGAACAACGGGGCAAGTGAGGTGGAGACTTGAGCAGGGAGGGAAGGCAGCAAGCTCCGGGTCTTCTGCAGAGATGCTGTTGCAGTATACTCGGGAGGAGAATACAGAACTGTGGTGGGAAAGCGAATATATAGGATAGGCAAGTGCTTCCGTGTGGCTGCCTGCCTTCCGAGAGAGGAAGTTGCCTTATCGGGTGCCAAGCCCCGATAAGTTATCAGCAGGAGCTTGTCTGGCTTACTACATAGTATTAACTACCTAAGAGGTAGTCAGGAGGTACATGAAGCACACTGGAGTCACCATGCCATTGCACTGCATACATCAATGGTGTGACCGATTACTGAGCAACGGGGGTGCCACGGGAATCCGCAATTTCCATGATAAATATCTCCAGTGGCTCTTCTGGTTCCAGCGTAGACTTTCTCCATTAGGAAAGTCTATCGCCGAGGACCCCAACGGGGACGGCCCTGTCCGTCGTGCTGATTGGCGGCCATCGCCGAGGGAGCTGGTGCGCCGCGGGGCCACCGCACCGGAGCTCTGGCTGCTGCTCCTCTCCAGATAACGTCGGCCAAACCACCGAGACGTATATATACCAGCCCTGGTCACCGCAATTCCTCGTCGTCTCACTGTTCTCCTCTCAATTCTCTCCCCTCTCCTCCTCCTCGTGGTTGTTTGCGCGCGTTGGAATCCACGCCCCGTCGGTAGCTCCAGCGTCTTATCGACCGTTATCTCCCCACCTTCTCCAACAGCTTCCATCCCCTCGGGAGCTTCCCTGGAATCTTACCCTGTCTTTCGTCGGACAATCTCCCCTCACACATCGCAATGGCCTCCCTCTACCGTTCGAGCCTCCGACTCCGCTCGGTCGCTCGCCTCCCCGCTGCCCGGGCCCTCTCCACCACCAGCCAGCTGCGCGCTGCGGAGAAGCCCTTCTTTGCCAATGAGCCCGCCGCGCCCACCGTCGCCACGGCCATCCCCGGCCCCAAGAACAAGGCCGCCATGGCCGAGCTCGACAAGGTGTTCGATGTCCGCAGCTTGAACATGCTGACCGATTACTCCAAGTCCGTTGGAAACTAGTACGTGCTCCTGTGCCATTGTCGCCGCTAGCCTGCCAGAAACTAACGGATGACCCTAGCATCGCCGATCTCGACGGAAATGTGCTGCTTGATGTGTATGTGCATCCCGCTCTCAATATAGACTGCATCGCCCATGGATGAAACAAGAGACTAATACACCACAGCTACGCCCAGATCGCCTCCATCCCGTTGGTTACAACAACCCGCACCTGCTCCAGGTCGCCAAGTCGGACGAGATGTCTACCTCCTTGATCAACCGTCCCGCCCTGGGTAACTTCCCTTCCGCCGACTGGTCTCACATCCTGAACACCGGTATCCTGAAGGTCGCCCCAAGGGCCTGAACCAGGTGTTCACCGCCATGGCTGGTTCCGACGCCAACGAGACTGCCTACAAGGCTGCCTTCATGTACTACCGCCAGCTGCAGCGTGGTGGCCCGGAGAAGGAGTTCACCGATGAGGAGTTGGCCTCCACCATGGTGAACCAGGCCCCTGGATCTCCCCAGCTCTCCATCCTCTCCTTCAAGTCGGCCTTCCACGGCCGTCTTTTCGGCAGTCTGTCCACCACCCGCAGCAAGGCCACATAAGCTGGATATCCCTGCTTTCGACTGGCCTCAGGCCACCTTCCCTTCGCTCAAGTATCCTCTCGAGGACCACGTTCAGGAGAACGCTCAGGAGGAGCAGCGCTGCCTCCAGGAGGTCGAGCGACTCATCAAGGAGTTCCACAACCCCGTTGCCGCCGTCGTCGTCGAGCCCATCCAGTCCGGGGTGGTGACAACCACGCCTCCCCGGCCTTCTTCCAGGGTCTCCGCGAGATCACCAAGCGCACCAACGTCCTCTTCATCGTCGACGAGGTGCAGACTGGTGTCGGTGCCACTGGTAAGTTCTGGGCCCACGACCACTGGAACCTCCAGTCTCCCGATATCGTGACCTTCTCCAAGAAGGCCCAGACCGCCGGTTACTACTATGGCAACCCGGCCCTCCGCCCCAACAAGCCCTACCGTCAGTTCAACACCTGGATGGGTGACCCGGCCCGCGCCCTCATCTTCCGCGGTATCATCGATGAGATTGAGCGCATGAACCTGGTTGAGAACACCGCCGCTACCGGTGACTACCTCTACACCGGTCTGCAGCGTCTCGCCCAGCAGTATCCCGAGCACCTCCAGAACCTCCGTGGCAAGGGCCAGGGTACCTTCATCGCCTGGGACACTCCCAAGCGCGACGAGTTCCTCGGCAAGGCCAAGAGCGTCGGTGTCAACATCGGTGGCAGCGGCGCGAGCGCCGTCCGTCTGCGCCCTATGCTGATCTTCCAGAAGCACCACGGTAAGTCGCCACCTCCCTGCAGAAAGCTAAAAATCATCCATGCTAACTTTTTCCCAGCCGACATCCTCCTGGAGAGCGTCGAGAAGATCATCAAGCAGCTGTAAACATGCAGCTTACTTAATCTTTGTTTTGTTCCACATTGACTGCAAATTTGGCGTTGATTAATGTTTTGGGAAGGATTTCTCCATGCCGAGGATGGCATGTTTATACGAGTTACGTTGTTAGGCTATGAGTATAGCAATCAAGAACGATATGATACTGTTCCAGCCACCCATTGGGTATCGAGTAGTCACATTGCCTAGGTGATTGTAGTAAATGTAGAAGAAGAACGCAGAAAGCGGAACCAGACTCAAGAAATCGCTATGAAGTCCAACACAGACCCTGTAGACTCGGAAAAAGCACATCCATACCCGTAACTCCAATAGTGCACAAATGATGTCGACCTGTTGCGACGAATGATTTCCTCAGTGAGGGTTTTGGCGAGCTCACCGCGAGTCGCCCATCATGCCTCCTCTTTCCCGTGCTTCCATCTCTCCTGCGACTCAGTTAGTGTCTGTTGCAAGCGATACCGAAACGCGAAGGGCCAACCGTACGGAATGTATTTGATACCAGAATCCTCCAAACGCGCGATAAACTCATCGGGAAGCTGTCCACAGAAAACAGATGTTAGCCAAGTTCCAACTCTCGTAATCATTGTCCAACTCGCCGACAAAGAAAACACGAGGGAGAAGGGAACCCACCGAGCCCGTCACTTTCACCGCATATGTCCCTGGCACATAGCTATCCAGACGCTGCCAGCGCGCGACCCAGCTGGTGGTCGGATCGCGGAGGGTGACCAGTCCCTCGAAGACCTGGGAGGTGCCTTCTTGGATGGCGTCGTTGTTGCCGCGGAAGTTGAGGACGTTGTCGCAGTTGGGGCAGCCTTCGCGCATGAATTTCTGCATCCGTAGTAAGATTCCTGGTCAGTTTGGTTCTTCCCAAGGAGGTGATCAGGGTCGGGATGAAGGACGCACGCTGTGGAGCTGGACGAGGGAGCAGACCATGCAGGCGCGGAGGGTGCGCTGCTGGCTTGGGGGGACGTAGAAGGACATTGGAGGTTTCGGAGGGGGCTTGAGATCCGGTAGATGGGGATTATAAGGTGAGGGTATTCCGGGGGAGGAGGAGGGAGGGGGATGGTGAGGCTGGAGGTCGAGAGTGAATGGATGAGGCGCGGTGCGGCGAGAGTTCTGGAAGGCCGAAGATGCCAAGGCCGGCGGGCAGAAGAAAGTGGAAAGGATGGCGATTCGACTCTCACTTCCTCCCTCTTTCTCCCCGCCAGGAACCTCTCCCTCGCACTCGTTCGCCTCCTTTACTCGTCCCCCTCCTATTCATTCCTTTTCCTGCCGGAATATTGTGTACATCTATATCATATTGCTTCCTCGGTGCCCGTGCAACCGGTCTCGTGCCTCGTTCCTCCCGGAAACCTTTATTTTCTTTCTTTTCCCCGCTCGCCCACCCTCTCGTCGCCTCAACTCCATTCCCTTCCACCCTCCCAATGGCTTCGTCCGACCTCGAGGCCGCTAATGCCCTCAAGCTGCAGGGAATGCAGCGGTGAAGCAACATGACTGGCCCACCGCCGTCGATTTCTACACTCAGGCGATTGCGAAATACGACAAGGAGCCGTCCTTCTTCAGCAATCGCGCTCATGTACGATTGCGATCCGCTCGATTCCGTGGGGGATTGAAACACTCGGGGTGATGTTGACTGTTTACTGACGGTGTGACTTGGTCTAGGCGCATATTAAGCTCGAGGCCCATGGATTTGCGGTTGCCGACGCCGATAAGGCGTTGGAGTTGGACCTTCTTACACCAAGGTGAGTTGAGCCTCACGCCGGCTGTGAAGTATATATACTCGCAGTGGGCAGTGCCGTACCGCCGCATGGGGTCGATCCATCTAACCACTCGACGACAGGCATACTGGCGACGAGCAGTCGCAAACACAGCCATCCTGAACTACACCGATGCCCTCCGAGACTTCAAGATCGTGGTCAAGCGTGAACCAAACAACCGGGATGCGAGGGTGAAGATGACGGAATGCGAGAAGCTGGTGCGTCGGCTGCAGTTCGAGAAGGCCATTGAGGTGGGCGACCCGCCATCGGCCTTTGAGGACCTCGATATCGATGCGATGACGGTGGACGCTAGCTACGACGGTGTGCGACTGGAGAATGAGATGACGCAGGAGTTCATTGATGATATGATCGAGCGGTTCAAGAACGGGAAAAAGATTCATCGCAAATATGCGTTCCAGATTGTGAAGGCGGTTAAGGATCTGGTGTATGCGGAGCCAACGATGGTTGAGATTGGGGTGGAGCAGGGCAAGAGGCTGACGGTTTGTGGTGATACGCACGGTGAGTGGGACTCATACTTCATCTTTTGGGGACACATTTGAGGGCCGGGTTCGTTCCGTACTGACAATTGCGACAGGCCAGTTCTTCGACCTGCTCGAAATCTTCCGCTTGAACGGCTACCCGACTGATACCCATGCCTACCTCTTCAACGGTGACTTCGTCGACGTGGCTCGTGGTCCACAGAGATTGCGCTTTCTACTATACGCCTACAAGTGGCTGCGACGGACGGCATCTTCCTCAATCGCGGTAACCACGAGACGGACGACATGAACAAGGTCTACGGCTTCGAGGGCGAGTGCCGCGCAAGTACAATGAGACGATGTTCAAGGTGTTCTCCGAGTCGTTCTCCGCCCTCCCTCTCGCCACCTTGATCGGCAACAAGTACCTGGTGCTCCACGGCGGTCTCTTCTCCGACGACAACACGTCACTGGATGACATCCGGAAGTTGAACCGCCACAACCAGCGACAGCCTGGTCAGCAGGGTCTGATGATGGAGATGCTCTGGACAGACCCGCAGACGGAGCCCGGCCGTGGACCCAGCAAGCGTGGTGTCGGTCTTCAGTTCGGCCCCGATATCACCAAGCGGTTCTGTGAGAAGAACGGTCTGGAGGCGATCATCCGCTCGCACGAGGTCCGCATGGAAGGTTACGAGGTGGAGCATGACGGCCGGTGTATCACCGTGTTCTCTGCTCCGAAATACTGCGACTCGACGGAGAACAAGGGCGCCTTCATCAAGATCGGACCCGAGCTCAAGCTGGACTTCCAGTGTTGAAGCGGTGCCTCACCCGGATATCAAGCCTATGGTACGCATTTACCCACACTGATGGATAGTTACGCAATACTAACGAAAATCAGGCTTACGCGCAAAACTCTATCATGTCGATGATGTGAGATGTTTCGTCTGTTCTGGACGGCGTTGGTCGGTTGGATGGAAGAGAATCTTCCTCGCTCGCTTATAGAGATTCGGTCTTGGGGAAGGATCTGTGTTATTTCTACGCCTTTTTCCGAAGAAGATCTTGGGATGTGATCACGTATCTATTGAATGATGACTCGGACTCTTGCATAGCGAACAGGTAGAAAGAATTATAGTATTACCCTTTCTGCAGTCTACAACCGTACTCGGTATCTTGCGTGGCCACGAGACCATAGAAATCTGTAATGCGCTGCATGTGCGAGAAGTGTCGAACGGATTGGGCTGGAGAGTCTCAAGGTTGCGATTATGACCAGTTCTGCGCGAGTCGATGTTGCAGGCAAGTGGGACATCCTGATTCCGATTATGATTTGTCCCGCCAACCCCGCGTTGCGCTCCAACTTTCCCCAACACTCTCTTGCCTCGTCTCTCTCCCTCCCCTTCTTGTTCCTTCTGCCTCGAGTACCAAGTTCCCTCCTTCTACACTCCCCATCAGATCGAGGCAACATGGAGTTCGATCCCCACACACGTATGGAGCTTCACCCGGCCTTATTTCCTGCCAAGCTAACCCCGCCATCACAGCGCAATACTTGACCTCCGACAGGTCCAGCTTCGCCTCGACCTCTGCCCACGAGCGCTGGCCCGTTATCATCGTGAGTGTGACTCTCTTCCATCGGCACAATATCTGACTGACTTGTTTGTCCTCTAGACCGGCGCCATTGACGACCTCCACCGCACCGTCGGCGATGTGACAGACGAGGAGAAGCGCAAGGAGGGCAAGACCATCATCGAGAAGCTCGCCGCCCTGAAATACGAACTGCAGCACAACAGACAATTGACGTGCGTGGTCTACTACATCTCCTTCAGCGGGGTAGCTCTACTGACCACACACGACCCACTGCAGTCCCCTCCCCGACGATGGCGAACCCGGTATTGCGGAGTACAACAAGGAGCTGGAGCAGCGGGGGAACCCTCCTGGCACGATGTCGCGTGGCTTTATTCCGAATGCTATCTCTGTGCGTACAATCCAGACTTCTATGTCAAGCTATCATCAAACAGAGACGCTGACAGTCGACAGACCGCCGCATGAGCACCCTCTTCGCCCTCTCCAGCACTGGAAGAGCTATGACGTGTTCGCCCGCCAGAAAATGTCCACGTTCAAGTCCTCCCGACCAGCGGTCCTTGAACTCGCCTCACGATACAAGGAACTCGCCCAGGAAGCCGAGAAGGCCGCCTCCAGCACAGATGGCAAGACTGCGGAACAAGTCGAGCAGGCGGACCGGGTCCTCTTCTCCGAGATGTGCGAAATTTGCCTGTGGGGCAACGCAACGGACCTTTCCCTCCTGACCTCTCTCACCTACGAGGACATCCAGAAGCTGCAGGGCTCGCAGGCGCGCAAGGCAGCGGAGAAGAACATTATCGTGAACGATCTCAATGCCGCGTTTGACGTGCTCCATGCTGCTCGCGAGCAGAAGAAGTCCGCTGAACGTCGTGTCGACATCGTCCTCGATAACTCGGGTTTCGAGCTCTTTGTCGATCTTATCCTCGCCGGATACCTCCTCTCCGCTGGGCTTGCTACGACAGTCGTGCTTCACCCGAAGCTGATCCCTTGGTTCGTGTCTGATGTGACCCCGTCGGACTTCAGGGATCTTATCACGGCTCTCGCCGACCCGCAGGGCTTCTACACTGCGCCTGATGAGACGGGCCGTAAATATTCCCCTCTCACGGACAAGGAGCAGTCCGAGGTGCAGTTCCTCTTTGAGCAGTGGAGCCAGTTCCACGCCGACGGCAAGCTGATTATCCGTCCCCATGCATTCTGGACGGGCCCTGGCGGCTACTGGCGTATGCCCCATGTCGCTAGCGACCTCTTCGACGATCTCAAGGAGAGTGAGCTCGTCCTTTCAAGGGCGATCTGAACTACCGCAAGTTGACCAATGATGTAAGCCCGGCGCTTCTTTGGTTTCTTTCTGTCTCTATGCATCGAATGCTAATGATCCTTCTCAGGCGGCTTGGGACCCTACCACCCCCCCACAACCGCCATTGGCCCCATGGGCCCCAAATCCGGTATCCGTGTCCTTGCCTTCCGCACCTGCAAGGCTGACGTAGTCGTCGGTCTTCCTGCCGGTAAGGACGAGGAACTCCGTCAGACGTCCGGAGGAGGTGGCTCCGAGGCTCGGAAGTGGGCTTGGAGTGGTAAGTGGGCGGTCGTGTCTTTCTGTGATGGAAAGGCTTGATTGTTCTCCCGTTTTGAAGGGGAAATAGATACGCTTTGGTCAAGACGAGACAAGCGAAATAAAGAAGAAAGATTAGAAAGGGTATGGGCTATGTATATTGGTCCTGGTCTGTTGGCGGTGATGATATACTAGATCGTACGTACATAGACTGGATGGTATACAGATAGATGGAAATACATTAATGACATATCAGCCTTAGCGAGCTTTACCATGTCTGTCACGGGGCTATTGACACAGATGGATAACCGTCCAAGTATACTGTAAGGATGAAATGAGAATAAAAGGTATATTATTGACTAAGAACAACCGAGACACAAGTCCGGTTCAGGGTATAATCCAGGGAAAAGGGATGGACGAAGAAGGCAATAACACCCTAACAAAGGAAAACGGTAAAAAGGAAACGAATATAGTCCTTTTAGTTGGATCGGGGCGCACGCAAGGTCGAACCTGTCTCTGCCATCCGTATCAATCAAATACCATGGGGATACTCTAACCCACTCATGTAGCTTTTAGGGCACGCGCATTCTCTTTCCCATCGCGTACCTTTCGGCTTTCATCCTTGCGTTTGAGTCGAGCCTGCGCCGCTAGGCGACGATCCATAGAGAGGGGCTCGTGTTGATGGAGAGAAGCTATGCTTTGACGCCGTCGAGGTCGGTCCAAATGGAAGGTCTCGGGCCTGCCGGTCAAGGCGTCTAGGCTGTATTTTACCGGGGAGCGACGGGATCGGGGACGCTCAGTCCGAACCTGATGGCTGTCGTCGAAAGCGGCGAGCTGACGGGCGAGGGTACTCATGGTTGCGTGAGATGGGACGTATGAGCGATAGTTCTCGGGGTTGTATCGCTGTTTTGTGAGACGCGCGCGAGTGGCATGATCCAGCGAGGAGACGGCCGGGGGAGATGAAGGTGGAACGGTGTCGCCATCGAAGTGTAACTTAGCGGTGTGCATCTTGCGAGGGGAGTCGTCGAGGTAGGTCAACTGCTCGTCCGGATCCTCGAGGCCTAGGGCCTTGGAGTACTTCTTGAGGTCCAATTCGCCCAGTGCAGTCCTTGGACCGGAGCGACGGTCTTTCGCACGGGGGCTCGGGCTTGGAGGCTCCTCGACTTCCTCTGTTTCATCGTGTTGCAGTTTTTCCGGACTGCTATGACCGAAATCGAACACCTGGACGCCGGTGTATCCCTTTCGGGGGCTGTTAGAGTAACGCGGTCGGGAGCGTAGCTCGGGGAGACGCTCCATCGTGGTGACTTTTAGCTTGAGCACGTCCATCTGCTCCTGCATGCGCCGGCGTTCCTCCTCGAAGGAGTCTCTGAGATCCTGCTCTAGATCACGGTGTTCTTGGGACGCCGTCTTTAGGCGTTCCCTGTATTCCTGGATGCGGGTCTCCAATTTGGATTCTCGTTGTTTGAGCTTAGCCTCCTTGTCCTTACGTCGTCCCTCGTATTTGGTCATCTCCTGCTTGAATCGTGCCAATGTCTGCTTAAGCGTGGCGTTTTCCTTGGCCAGTTCCGAAGCCTTCTGTTCGGAGCTATTGGCCAAATCGCGCAGTTTGCCAAAATCCAGCTGTTGATGTTCCATCTCTTCAATCTTGGCATGGGCTTTTTCCAGCGCCTGCTGAGTTTTCCGAAGTTCGCGTATAGCTTCAGTGGGAGTATTTTCGGAAGACTTGACCTCTCCCGGCGAACCGGTGATATCATCCATCTCGCTCCCGACAACGCCATGCTTTTCTAGTAGTCTGCGCAGCAAACCAACCCTATGCTTGTACTGCAAGGCGAGAGCAGTCTGCTTGGTGAGTTCCTGGACCAATTGCTCTTTGTCCGCGTTGGAGGTCTCCCCGACCATATTTGATGCAAGCTGAGTGACATGACGTTCCATATCCGCAACCTTCACTTCTCCTCTCGGAGTTTATCCGCCAGTCGCTGCGCCTCGGTGTCTTTCTTTCTGGCGTACGATTTGGCCGCGGAGCGATACTGGATGAGCCGTCTGATCTCTTTGGTGGTCTTCGTCCGATAACTGTCAAACTCTGATTTCCAGTACTTGCCGGACTGTGAGCGTGGCTCATCCAGGTTGATCGTTTCATCGTTACCATCTTCCGTGGAAGCGGGGACAGCTTTGGTCTCGACTGATATCGATTTCTTGCTCAATTTCTGCGGAGAGCCAGAATCCTTTGGTGTTTTCTCACGAGAGTCCATCAAAGCTTGAGTGAGTTTGCTTCGCGGTTTAGATTATTTCCAGCGGACCCAGATGACCATTGGCTGCTTATGCTTCCCGGCGTTGTAGTGGGTGTCGTTGATGTTCTCATGGACGCTTCCTCGCGTTTTCGCTCATTGTCTACCACGCTCTCACCAAAAGAAACAGTCTTCCGGCGGTTTGAAGTGGTGCCGGGTGTCATGAGGATACTCTTCGTCGGCGAGACCATCGCGTTCGCGTTCGCATCCTTATCCATGCTGGGCGGCTTCAGTGCATCTGTCGCGGCGTCGAGAGCAGAAAGCTTTGGCGGTTCGCTTTCACGACGACGCTGGTCAACGAAGTTGGTTTGCTGCTTCATGTCCCGTTCGGTCTTGGTGTTATCCTCGTCGTCGGCGCCAGGCGTGCCAAACAAGGCGCTTTTGAAAGCGCGAATGGCAAACACGGGGGCGGGGGTCTCAGGGGGATCCAGGAGCTTCGAGTTATCTAGGTCGGGGGTAAACCAAACACGTCAGCCTGCGATTGGGATGCTTGTCGGATGATATGTGCATGCTTATGTCTCCAGCCGGAGGGTAAGCAAAGAAGCCGGCACGTACCTGCTGCGACAGGGTCGTCCTGCCAGAAATCCAGTCCAACATCGCGACAGAGTGAGACCAGCGTATTCAGATTAGCAAAGAGTCAACTGATACATTGTACGAGAGGCACCGTCGGGGGTCCTCGCGAGAGGGTTGGAGAGTCGGAGTGCAGGATGGGGTGCGTATTGACGTGGAGAGCCTTGCTTTGTTTACTACGCCGCCACATACGGAAGGCGGTGTGGTCACGCATTGACCGCCCTGGTTCTGCTGTGTGATGTGGAGCCCCACCAATATTTCCTCTTTGGGAAGCTTGTCCTTTCTACTCTTTCGATCAGGTCTATTCTTTCATTCCCTTGAAGGCCTCCCTGACAACTACCCAAGCTTCACCATTGCTCAACGTGATCCAAAATGACCCGATTCCTGGGAACCGCACCCCGCGACTTGAGAAGCTCAATTATCCTTGTATTGCCTCCCGCAACTGCGTATTCCAGAGGATTCCAATATTCCTGATGCACATTGACATCTACTCCATGCTCGAGGAGGAGCTCGATTAACCTCAACTGTTTCGTCTCCCCGAACCTCGGCTCACAAATCGCTCGAACCAGCGCGTCGCCCCCAAAAAGATCGTGTGTCGGCTCCGTGGTCTAAGATAAGCCGAACGACCTCTTCGTTCCCGCCGTAAACAGCGTCATCGAGAGCATGGTGATACCTTGGTGACCAGAGAGTGCTTGGACCCTCGCTGATGATGGACTGTATAATATCTGTTCTTCTTTCGAGTATATCTCTGGGGGCGTGGATTGGCGTGCCTCAAGGGGCCAATGATTGACATCGGCTCCCTTCGATAGTGCATATTCGACAGCACTCAAACATCCACTACATGCTCCTGCTCGTAGGACTTTCCGCAAAGCTTCTTGGACGACGAGTTCTGAAATATTCTTGGATTCCAAGTGACCGAAAAGCACCTTGAGAACAGGCAGATGTCCCCTTATCGCGGCAGGCCACATCGCAGAGAGGGCGTCTGCACTGTGGGCTAACAATAGTTTCACGGCTTCCACATGTCCGTTCTCTGCCGCTCTTGGTAGAGGCTGATGGCAATTCCCGTCTTTCAAATTGGGGTCGACACCAAGCTCCAGGAGATACCGCAGGCAAGATATGGAGCCGTTGGCAGCGGCCGCCGTGATGGGGCGAGCCCGACTTTCCAAAATGACCATATGCACCATACCCATACATCCTGGTTCACTTTTAATCCGCTTCTCGCCTGTACTTTGCATTGGCATATCTGCCCCGGCGTGCAGAGAATTCCGCATTGTTGTTTCTTGATCATGCCTTGCCGCCCAAAGCAGAGCCGAAGCATTATGATACTTGACGTTGTACTGATAAGAAAGTTGTTCAATAGGCGAGAAAACCGGACATTTGTCAGCACAAAGGAGCTTATATCTTTCTGGGAATCCAAGCTCTCTGCAATGATCCATATTATCTCGTTCGAAAGAGATGTAAGTGACATGGTTTGGCCTTGGTGGGGAAGAGTCAGGGGTTTACCGGGCTTGGCGGATGTTCAAGCATTTGGACAAAATATATACAGCCCAACTCCTTCGCACAAGCAGAGTATTTAGCCGAACGCCACCAACTACCTGGATAGATCCTAATTTGCTAACAAATGGTTCAAGGGAGCAAGCTGCCTTCATACTGGCAATGTTGACGCGTGTCTCCTGGTCTAATATTAAAATCCTTTTCCGCCGTGGGGGAATTTCTAGAATTGTATGGTCATTTTGGTTTGATTAACATGCAACAGGCATCGAACAGTGAAGCCGCACACAAGAAATTGTGACCTGGACAAGGCTGTAGAAAGTATTATCTCAGAAAGCTCCCTTGAATGTCCCTGGGAGCAAATATTATTTCGCCCTTTCTACCCCGCCACGTCAACGATGATTCGGCCCGTGCCGCATCCTCAAAAGATCAACACGGCCAAGACACAAAGTTGCCTGCATCTCAGATTTCGTTGGTCCTGGTTGGGCCTAGGGACATGTTTGATCTCAGACTTGCTATGTGAATCATGATTGGCTTCCTCACCTAGCGACACCTCGGAAGATCCATATGGATGCGGTTGCAGCTGAGCTGAGCTTCTTTGTTTTTTTGGGCGCAAACCAGGTGAACATATCATAGCTCCAGAGTCCAGTCGCCTACCTATGCCATTATTCTCCTTCCCGCGCATACGAACAGTCAGAGGGATCGTCTGTACGGAATGAACACCGACTAAACATGTAAGTAGCAAACCCGCAGCGTATCGATGGCTCATATCTACTTGTATCCCTTTCCAGGCGTTCTGATCGCTGTTCACCCCGCAGCTACTGGCCTGAAAGATGCTCCCTTGCGAGGAATACTCAGTCGCCTTGATCTGTGCTTTACCCATCGAAACCTCGGCCGTCGAACTGTTGCTGGATCAAACTCACGGACTTCATTTTGCACCTAAGGGGGCAACAATGCCTACACTCTAGGATGTATCTGCAGCCACAATGTGGTGGTCACCTGTCTGCCCTCTGGCGGATATGGCACGAACTCAGCAGCGACAGTGGTGGCCGAAATGCTTTCTACATTCAGGTCCATCAAATATGGCATTCTAATTGGCATCGCTGGAGGAGTGCCAAGCCGCAAGAATGATATCCGGCTTGGTGATGCCGTGGTCAGCACACCCAGCAGGGGGCTAGGAGGCGTTTTCCAATACGACTTTTTCAAAGACCGCCCGAATGCCCGCCAAGAACATATTGGAGCCCTGAATAAGCCGCTTAGAGTACTTCTCTCTGCAAGGAACAGTCTACGTAAGAACAACTTGAAAGGCAGCACCCAAACACTGGGCTATATAGACTATGTGGCCCAGATTTGTGAAAAGCTTCCCCAATCTCGCTCACCAGGGGTGGCCCGAGACATTTTGTTTGAACCTAATTATCGCCATGATACGGCCGATGACACCTGTGATAATTGCCTGGCGAGAAGTGAAAACATCATTTCTCGGCCTTCGAGGGAAAGAAGCGATCCTTATATCCATTACGGGATAGTTGGCTCGGGCAATCGGGTAATAAAAGATGGCATAACTCGCGATACATTGCCCAGGCCTCACGACATTCTGTGCTTTGAGATGGAGGCCGCCGGTTTAATGGACAGTCTTCCATGTCTCGTTATCAGGGGAATCTCGGACTACGCAGACTCACACAACAACAAAGCCTGGCATCCTTATGCTGCCCTTACAGCAGCTGCGTACGCCAAAGAGGTTCTTTCGGTGACTTCTTTCTCCCGTGCAGCTTCGCCAGTGGAAAAGAAACTTCTTGAGGCCGTGCTAGACGTCGTCTTCGTTTGCTATCCAGAAAATGACAGGAACGATCTGATTGATGTCAAGGGAAAAAGGGTCCCTGGAGCGTGTGAATGGTTTCTCAATGATCCAAAATATTCGGCCTGGTCGTCAAGCACCACTTCGGAAATTCTAGAGGTTGCTGGAAGAGCGGGTCAAGGGAAGACAATGCTGGCGATACATGTCACGGAAATCCTGGAGACAGTGGCTCTAGAAAAACAGGGCACACTTTTGTACTTTTTTTGCAGCAGCAAGGATGACAAACACAGTACCAGCACCACAATACTGAGAAGCCTTTTATTCCAGCTTCTCCAGAAAAATCCGCACCTTCTCAGGCTTGTCCGCTCTCATTCTACGACCCCTAATATACAGAATCATACGATTTCTGGGATTTCTCCTCTGTGGAGAATTTTCGTCGATCTCCTTCGCAACGGTGGTCTTGGCCCGGCCTACTGTGTGGTGGACGGTTTGGACGAATGCGACAAAGTCTCTACGCAGCAATTGCTCACCAAGATTGGTCGTCTTCGGGAAACTCCGATCCACAAATTGAACTTGCTATTCTTTCACAGAAAGGGGCTGGCTTGGATTGAAGACAAGCTTGGAGACTTTCCATGCATGGACTTGGATTCAGATCAGAGCAACAAAACTGGCAATGATATGGAGAAATATATCTCTTATCAAATATCCGAGCTCCAATTCGAAACACGGTTTTCCGGAGATACCTTGACAAAGGTGGGGACAGCTCTGCAGGCCGGGGCCCAAGGGGCCTTTCTATGGGTGAGCCTGGTTACCCAGGGTCTCAAGGGGAAGACTGAGCTTGAAGTGGGGGGCGATTTACAAGATGTCCCAAAAGATCTCAGCGGTATATACCGACGGATGGTTTCTCAAATCAAAGACGAACAGCAAGTCGTGCCCGTTATTCATTGGGTTGCTTTATCCCGCCGACCTCTGACGGTAGCTGAACTGACCACTGCAACTCATGTGGTGGCTTCCGAAACCCAAAGTGCTGAAGATATTCTGAAGAGTCGCATACAGTCATGCGGACTTTTGTTCAAAATTGACGGTAATGATTTCGTTCATTTTGTTCATCAGTCCGCAAAGGACTATTTGCGCAAGTATGACCCCCTTGGGGAAAGGTCACGAGAGTTCTTCGCTACAGATGATAAGCACATCCAGTTGGCAAAGATGTGCCTTGATTGGATTAACAGATTTTTTGATCCTTCCAGTCGGGCTAGTACACCCGAGACTCACCCAATGGTGGATTATGCGATCTTACACTGGTCCGAACATCTGAAGCTTGGCTTGGATTCTTCCAAAGATCATCTCGACCTGGCAAGTCCTTTCTTCCAGAAACGATCACAAGCTCGCATTAGATGGTGGAGTGTCTACTGGGCTCGCACACGATATGCTGAAGTACCCACATCATTCACCCTTTTACATCCTTTGGCATCACAGAGCTAGCACGGCAGCTGTTGGAAACAAGAACGGCACTACCGTTCCAAAATCTCACGAGGCAGCGTGATTCATATGGCCGAACACCGCTATTCTGGGCTGCCAGCAGGGGTCATCAACGTGTCATGGAGATGTTATTCCGCCATGGTGCAAACGTGAATGCTAGAGATAATAACAAGATGACATCACTTCACCTTGCGGCGAAGGAACGCCATACGAGCGTCATTCCTTTCCTGCTTGATTATGGGGCAAACATGATTTTGGGAGATGATCGCGGAAGCACCCCTCTAATTATGGTCATAAAGATAGGATCGAAAGATGTGATTAGATCACTTCTGAGGCACCGTGCTACGGCCTCGGGTGGATTAGCCCGAGCACTTCCTGGTCTTCCTGCTGGGTGGCATCCTGATAACCGTCGTGCCCTTGAAGACGATCTGTTGAAGCTCCAGGTTTGGTTCCTGTTTGGCGACTGGGAGAAAATTCTTCACCACTACCTCCCCTTAGCGGGATTCTTGTCGGCTCTTTTGAAGTTGAGGTTGCTTTCCAAGCTGACGGAGAAGGCGATTTACACCACATTACGTGGGTATGAGGCTAGTGATGGTGAAATGGTACTGGATCTTCTAACGAATGGGAACCCTTCCCGATTGATAAAACAGGGAGTGCTCCTGATCCGGAGGTTGTTGAATGCATATGGACCTGAGCGATTGGAGCGACTCTGGAGCACACTATTTGGCCAGGATACAAAATACAAGAAGTCAACCAGGCATTGAGTGAGGTCTTGGTAAAGGCATCCTCATTGGGGATTGCGACAGCATGCCGCATGGAAGAGAGGGAGATTGTGGATGTCATGACCAACATAGCCGCAAAAGGATTTTATTACGGCTACAAACATGGTTATTTGGAGATCGTCCGAACCAGATGTCACCTATTATTTTCCGAGTTGACTGCCTCCTTGATGGCACAGAACATCTCTCAGAGCACTCACTTGATTAGTGTTGGCGTCAACCTCTATGTGGCCATACAACACATCGGAAATAAGATATTCGAAGAAGAGATCTCGAGGATATGGATCGGAACAGTCGAGAACTCCTTCGCGGCGACCTCAGAGAACGAGCCATGCAATCCTTCATAAAGAGTTGCGGGGACGAGCTGTCCTACCGACTTCGACGCGGCGAGACAAGTCGGATCTCCCGCCATATGTCTACAATCTCAACACTAGCAGATCTGGGTGGTCAGGAATTTGCGAGTTCCTGGGCCATAATTATCGGAACAGTCATACATGAGGGTTTCACGCTCTCCGGGATCGACCACAATCTCAAACTCGTGGTGGAGGAGTGGATGTCTGAATTGACCCCGTGGAGACTACGAGTCCTGGCCGAATTCTAGGCCAGGCCCAGCGATCCAATATCACTTTGCCGTCATATGTGGCAGACTTTGTGCCAGTTGTGATCGGAGCATGTGAACAGCATGGGCTGGGGGAGGGGCTGAAGAGAGAGGACTTTAACCTATGAACAGAAGCATAGTGATCTACCGAGCTTCTAATCTGACTTTTCTATCAACTCACTGGTAAAGCTGTTGTTTGATCATGAGAGACTCAAAGCGCAAGATGTGTGTGATATCAAATGCCTCAGGAATGCCAAATGGTAGTTCGGACTCTGCATGCCCTATGCCAAAGCCTGCCGAAGACAAGCACGAACACGCTCATGGACACCATGGACATAGACATTCATTTGGTCATGGAAACTGGGCAGTCAACAAAGAGAGCAGGCTCTAGTCACGGTGCCGGACCATAAGCACTGATGTTGCATGCCGCCACAAGTATATGCTAAAATAATCTAATTCTACCATTAGTTTGTAATCTATGAGGCAGCCAGAGCTCGATGGAGGTAGCCAGCACCTTCAAAATAGGTCTAGTAAAAGTTCTACAGTAAGTCATGATGTAGAAATAGTGGTTGCAATAGGTGTTGTCGGAATTGTATGCAAAGTCTGGCCAGCCCAGTGTTCCTGAGTGGATGACTTGATAAAAATGAGAAACAATAAAAGATTTCGGCGTAAGAACAAGTATCAGCAACTATAAACGCTTTGATCTGTTCCTGTGCAATTCAATAGCTCCAGAGATATATATAGAGAGACACACATATAGAGAGAGATATAAACTTTTCTCCAGGTGCAACCCCAGAAAATTCTTTTCTTCACAGAAGTATTAAATGGTATGGGTTGAATCTCTCTGCAAGGCCCGAATGTATGATTTGACCGGACATGCAGCGGTACTAACAGGGAGTTGGGCACCCAGATACTAGGTGGTATACTCCGATGCGTTGGCGGTGGAGCGTGATGTGTTGGAGCGGCAGAATCGCTCTCGAGACCGGCACGTGAGGCCCGGCGGGCGATTGGTGGGGCGGGCACGCCCTTTGGGTTGGTAGCGTCGCATCTGAAGGGCCCAGTAGTTACCGCTCTTTTACTCACTGTCAACTCCCTCTGGCATCCCGCCGCCCTCGCCCTCTCGCCGTCTCGCCCCCGACCTCGTCATGTCCCTTTCCAAGCTATAGAGGGCTGCAGCTTCGGCTGCATTCTTTGTCACTCCGTCTCGTGGCAAAGCTTCTCGACCTGGGCACACTGACTTTCCACACCGCCTATGCCCCGCTATGCCTCACAAACAGAAGAAGAACTCCAGCAACCATGCTCCGAAAAACGCCTTCTCTCCCCAGCGGAGAGAAGGAACCCTGAGATTCCAGACCCGTCGACCCTAGCGTCCCCGGCGGCAGCCCGCACAAACTACCAAGAGATCCACGAGAACGAGGTTGAAGCTTTGCGCTCCATCTACGGCGATGACTTTGAAGAGGTCCAGCACCGGCGCTCGGCCTGGCATGTATGTTCCCCACCATTGGCACCCGGAGAATTGCAGATCTGACAGGTAGCTAACGGGTAACTGCGTCCAGCAATCGTCCAATCTCACCTTTAAGCTCCATCTGCGAGCTTCTTCCAACCCCGATGTCCGACTGGAAATGCTGGTCGAGCTGCCCGCGACCTACCGAAGACCTACCCGAATATCACACTGGAAAACATAAATGAATTCCGCCAGCGATCTCGGTCGAAAATCCTCGAAATCTCGCGCAACAAGCCGAAGGAGCTCCTGGGGTCGGAGATGATATATGAAATCGCGGTTTCCATCCAGGATGTTCTGGAAGATGTTGCGGAAGCTCGAGCTCAAGACAAGGACCTCCCCAGTCTGGAGGAAGAGCGGATGAACAGGAAGCGGCTGCGAACCAGCGAGCCGAGGAAGAAAGACAGGAGGAGCTCCGAAAGCAGAGGCCGCGACTGCAGAGGAAGAACGCGCCTTGCAACGACTCCTACAGGACAAACTGCGAGAGCGCACGAAAGCCCGGGTTTCCAGGCGAAAAAGCCGGGTGTCGGGGATGGATTTGAATAGCGACGCAGATGGGGTGGAAAGCATTCCAGGCGCAATCTCCTTCGACCCGCCTTTGACCATGTCCGACACGGATGGAGGCCCTCTGACTTTCCGGGCTGTCTATGGGAAAACCCATCTAAGAAGTGTCCCCGGAAAGGAGACCTACACTGTTCGTCCCGTGATCTCCGGAAACCGCTCATGCGCCCCGCTTCTCGTCCTGAAGGAACTCGCGCTTGATGCAAAGGGCGAGGAACCTCTAGCTTTCCGAGAAAAGATGCGCTCCAGCGAGGACAGGTTGGAGGGATTGAAAAGGCTGCGACATCCAAACCTTGTCGATTTCGTCGGGTTCAAGATATGTCGGCCTCTTGACTCCCATATTTCAGATGATCATGCGTGGAAAGTTGACCTCCTAGTGGAACATGCGAACAAAGGGTCGCTATCTGAGTTCATGGATATCGTGGGTACCGCCCCTATGGATATGCTCCGTAGCTGGACAATCCAACTCCTTGAGGCGCTCGAATACTACCATCGGAACGGGTTTGTCCATGGAGACATCTGTTGTGAGCGTGTCATGCTATTCCGGAACCACAACGGTGGCACCATCGTTAAGCTGCAAGCCAGCATCGAGGAGGCACTACCGGATCCTGCAGGGAACAAGCGGCCACTAACGACATCCAAATCCCCCTTCTGGCTCCCGCCAGAGCTGACGCAAGGCAATACCACACCAACCATGAAAACGGACGTCTGGGATGGGCGTGGTCTTCCTACAGATGGGCTTTGGGGTAGATGTCATGCAGCGTTATACATCTGCCAACTCTTTGATGGGAACGCTCGGCTTGTCGGCTTCCCTCCAAGACCTGTTACATGAATTCTTCAAGCCTGATCCCAAGAAGAGACCGACAGCCTTCCAACTTCAACCGTCCGAATTCTTCCGTGTTGATACGCCTTTGGTCGCTCGATCAAGTACTTCGAATTCTATATCGTTACCCAGACGCCCACGTCTCGATTCTCTAGGCGCTCTTCCCGGCTTTCTCGCGATACAACCATGACTTCGACGAGGCTGGCCGTTTAGGGAAAGGTGGCTTTGGACAGGTAGTCAAGGCAAGGAATAAGCTCGATGGTCGTTTCTATGCTGTCAAGAAGATATCGCAGAGGTCTGCAGCTGCATTAAAGGACACTCTTTCAGAAATCATGCTTCTGTCACGACTTAATCATCCCTATGTCGTACGCTACTATACCGCATGGCTGGAGGAGGATTATGAGCATGTGGATGAAGAAGCAGTGTCATCCACAGAAGGCGATTACTTTAACAGCCGCAACTCGGCGGCGTTTGATTACAGTACCGGTGGGCTTGACTTTATCAGCTCTAGTGGCTATCCGAAGATTGAGTTCGGATCAGACAGCGAGGATGAACAGGACGGGTCGCTGTCCTGTAGGTATAAGGGGAGACGCCGGAGACCTATGGTACAGAAAGTGGCACCGGGAAGGAGCTCAGTCGCGTGCGGTCTGGATCCCAAGGACGACCAGTTCTCACAACCCTTTATATTCAAATGGAGTATTGTGAGAAGCATGTAAGTCTCTAACCCTTGCTTTAAGGTCCGGGAACTAACATATCTCGAGACTCTTCGAGATCTGATCCGAAATGGGCTATATGATGATGTTGACAGATCATGGCGCCTGTTCCGACAAATTCTTGATGGGTTGAGCCATATCCATAGCCACGGCATTATACACCGTGACCTCAAGCCTGATAATATTTTCATCGATGTGGCGAACAATCCTCGCATTGGTGACTTTGGACTAGCTACCAGCGGACAGTTCACGACCGCTGTACGTTCGTCGGCCGCAGCAGACTTTGCGGGAGACTTCACTCGCAGCCTTGGGACAACGTATTACGTTGCTCCTGAAATGAAGTCTGGCTTCACTGGAAACTATAGCGAGAAGGTTGATGTAAGAGTGAACCTATTCCAATCTTCCAGAGACAGACTAACATATGTAGATGTTCTCTCTTGGTGTTATATTCTTTGAAATGTGCCATCCATTACCTACGGGTATGGAACGTGACCAGACACTCAGAGCGATCAGGGAGAAGAATCATACTCTTCCCCTACCTTCCAGTACTCGGATAAAGCGCTGCAGGGCAGAATCATCGAATCGTTGCTCAGCCATAATCCAAACCAAAGGCCGTCGGCGGCGGAGCTACTTCACAGTGGCCAGATTCCTCTGCAAGTAGAGGAGGAGACCTTCCGTCGAGCTATCATGCATCTTCTATCTGATCCCAATTCTCCAGATTATAAGAAGATCTTGTCGGGCATCTTCTCTCAGTCTCCAAAAAGTTCGAGGATATTGCCTGGGATATGGAGTCAAATGCATACCCAGCTGCCAATGAACTGCTCGTCCAGGGGTTAGTCAAAGAACGTTTGACCGCCATCTTCCGCAAGCATGGTGCGGTGGAGTCGTCCAGGCAGATGCTGTTTCCCAGGTCCCAACATTACAACAGCGGCGCAATGCGGCTTCTCGATGCCTCTGGTAATCTCCTGCAGCTACCTTTTGATTTGACCTTGCCGAATGCTCGCTCGATACCACGGCAAGATCCGACGCTGGAAAAGTCCTTTGCGTTCGGCACGGTCTACCGTGAAATGCCCCATGGTGGTGAGCCCAGGACTCATAAAGAAGTCGACTTTGATATAGTTTCCCACAACGCTCTCGATCTTGCGTTGAAGGAAGCCGAGGTCATTAAAGTTCTGGACGAGATAATTGAAGAGTTTCCGCCGCTTCGATCCGCTCCTATGTGCTTTTTGATTAACCACTCTGACCTGCTTCAGCTGATCATGGAGTTCTGTCGCATTACGCCATCGCAGATACCCTTGGTCAAGGAGATCGTCAGCAAGCTGAATGTTGGCAAGTGGACTATGCAAAAGATCAGGAGTGAGCTCCGTTCTCCCGCAATTGGTGTGGCCTCTACTTCGTTAGATGACCTCGCCCGGTTTGATTTCCGAGGTATGTCTACAATCTGGCAGTATCACAAATGAGCCAAATCTAACAATGAGTAGACTCCCCGAGGCAGACGCAAAAGCGTCTGAAGTCCATCATGGAAGGAACCAGCTTTCAGAAAGACTGGCCCCGATTTTTGCTCGCATTAACCTGCTAGTGACGTATCTCCAAAGCTTTGATGTGAAACGAAAGATCTACATCAACCCCCTTGGAGTCTGAACGACAAGTTTTTTCCGAGGAAGTATTCTCTTCCAGTGTGTCTTCGACAGCAAGCGACGAGACGTCTTCGCGGCAGGCGGTCGGATGACTCGCTTGTGCAAGAGTTTCGCCCCAAGGTCCTGACGAGCCGCTCGCAAACCCATGCTGTGGGCTTCAACTTGAGCTGGGATCGGCTCAGCTCCTCGATGAATGCCTATGTAGCAGGCTTGGCCAAGAGCTCTGTCAAGCAATCAGAAGCGGATTCTGGTGCTTTCTGGAAGACTCGCAGGTAAGTGACATACTGTCACTGAATCCAAGATCAATGCTAAATTTTATCAGTGTGATGTTCTTGTCGCCAGCTTTGACCCTACCGTACTGCGCACGATTGGTATTAAAGTTGTGCAGGATCTCTGGGCAAATGACATAACGGGAGCTTGCCGTGGATGCCTCCTCGCTTGAAGAGCTTTTGACTAAATACAGAGATCACAATCATAGTTGGATCGTCCTCGCCAAGCAGGATAGCAAAGAACGAGGTTTCAAAGTCAAGTGTCTTGCTCCAAGAGAAGAGTTGGATATCAGAAGCTCTGAACTCATTCCCTGGCTTCGAAACGAGATCCGCGCACGGAATCAGCGCGAGGGAACGACGGAACCCCGTCAAGCGCGCCTCCCCAGTCAAGCAGATACCAGTGCGGTGAACAATGAGCGGACCAATGTGACGCATCATCGCGCCTCTTCATCGAAACAAAAAATCCAATCGACGAAATATTGTGGAATCCGGTATGTCACTACTCCCTGTTCTCTGAGGATTATGCACTGACGAGAAGTTGTAGCCCTGCTTCGTTCTCGAGAGGTCGCTGAAAAGGCCCTCGATGGGCCCATTGCAGCTATCGACAACGCGAGATGATTTACTGGAATCCATCCGGGATACCCGTCTATCAGATCCTGACAGTTGGCGGGCAGTCATCCAGAACGCCCCATTGACTGAGCGAAAATACC
>JASHHO010000021.1:0-122654 GCA_039763685.1 Aspergillus micronesiensis
ATCACACGGTCGACGAAGTACGATGTATTCAAAGAGTTAGACCCCAGTAAAGCCAACTGGGAATGTACGACTTCCCCTCATGCCGACAAACCTATCACACTAACCGTGAACATAGATATCACGGCTATGGAACGCCAGATCCCTTATTCTGCAAGACCCCGCGGTGGAAATCTCCGGAGCTCGCGCTCTGCTTGAATCGTTAGACCGTCTACAAGCCCCGTATGCCATCGTCACCTCCGGCACTAGAGGCTTGCTGGAAGGGTGGTTGAACGTGCTGCAATTACCGCGGCCACGGATACGACTGTTGCTGAAGACGTCAAGCTGGGGAAGCCCGATCCAGAGGATACTCGAAGGCTCGAGATCGGTTATTGTGTGCTGTCAGTGAAGGCTCATGTGAGGATGTTCTGGTGCTTGAGGATGCACCGGCTGGTGTTAAGGCGGGTAAGGCGGGGTGTCATGTTCTGGCGGTGACGACGACGCATACCGTTCAAGAGCTGAGGGATGCGGGTGCGGACTGGATTGTTCCTGATCATCGATCGGTGGAGGTGTCTCGGGGTGGTGAGGATGGGGTTTTGTGTTCACTTTTCGGGATCTTGCTTAACGGGTTGCCATTGACTACCTTTGAGTATTAAATTCGTTTAGATATTGGCAAAACTTTAGAGGATTAGATGTAAATAATTAAATTCAATAGACTTTTCACGTTCATATTGTCCACTGTATACCATTGGATGGCGGGCTTATGTACAAGTCCTATCAGGCAAAGGACATATAGCTATTGTTGTCACGGGTTACGAATACTGCTCTGATTCCTGTGAACATAAAAAAGGTATATGAATCCTAGTCTGATTAAAATATACTTCCATAGCAAGCGCTTGTCCACTCAGCAATTTCCATAGATTGGGATATCTCAGTACTGCCTATGTCATTATCACGTGCCCACCGAGGCAAAGACAGACACAAAACAAGCCCATTATCAACCACATTATCCTCCACATTCCTCCCAACCTTCCCTCCCTCCACGCTCCTACCATGGCTCCCCCTCACTGCTGCAGAAGTCATTGCCCACCCGCCTTCGACTCGGTCGATTGGGATCTCTGCCGGCCACCACCTCTGGAACGTGCTCGGTGGCGCACAAACCGTCGTGGTGGCCCGATCAACCTGTACTACGAGACCCATGGCACGGGCCTATCACCATCGTCGTGAGTTATTTCCCTCCCGTCTCAGCTTCGTTGCTTTTTCCAGCCGGTGGAAATAATAGCCTTCACCTGCATCCGCCCCCGTCACACAGCAGCGCTGACCCTCCCCTGCAGTGGATCATGGGGCTGCACGCCTGGCACAAGGACTGGAAGCGTCAGACGAGGTTCTTCGGCCACCAGCACGGGGACCAGTTCACCAATCTGATCTTCGACAACCGGGGCGTCGGCCGCTCCGACAAGCCCGTCAGCTTCTACTCGACCTCGGAAATGGCCCAGGATGTCGTCGACCTGCTCACCGCCATCGGGTGGCTTGACCTGTCCGCCGCGCCGACGCGCTCCCTGAACGTCATCGGCGCCAGTATGGGCGGCATGATCGCCCAGGAGGTCGGCATGCTCATTCCCGACCGCCTGGCCAGTCTGACGCTATCCTGCACCGCCCCGCGACTAGTCCGCACGGCGCCGTTCCTGGAGAACCTGCGCGAGCGGGCCGCACTCTTCATCCCGCGCCATATCGACGTCGAGCTCGCCCGCATCGCGCACTCGTTGTTTGGCGGCGACTTCCTCGACCAGCCGGACGACGAGTACGACGACCCCGCGGAACTTCCCACGCGCCGGGATCGCTTCGCGGCGGGTCAGTTGCGGAAACGCCAGAACACGGACGCGTTCACGAAGAAAGGCTTCATGATGCAGATTGTCGCGTGCTACTTCCACCACAAGTCTCCCGGCGCAGCTGAAGGCGTTAGGGGACGCGGTAGGACGGGAGCGCATTGCTGTGTTGCACGGCACTGACGACCGCATGCTCACGTTCCGACATGGCGAGCTCCTCCGGGAGGAACTGGGCGAGGGCATCCTGTGGAAGGTGTACAAGGAACGGGGCATATGTTAGGGTGGGAGGTGGAAGCGGACATGAACCAGCTTCTGGCGGAGTTTATGCAGAAGTGTAACGGCGTAGAGGCAGCGTAGGACGGGCTTACCATGGGTTGGTCGCCTCGTTCAGCATAGTCCGGCTACCCAGATGAGCGGGAAGCTTAGTTTCCGCCACCTCGTCAGTTGCGCGATCTGATCATGGGTTCCATGGATCTAGGCCGTGGAGCTGGTCGCCTGAGCTGACGGGCGTGAAGCCTATACATATTAAGCGCTCAGCTGCAGCTCAGCTGAGCCTGCTTATTTCTTCTCCTCTCCTCTCCTCCTTTTCCCTCACCACACACCACACCACATCACCCACCATGGCATCTCCCGAACCCAAGGAATATGAATATCATCCCCCAGGACCCAACGACATTCGCTCGCCGTGTCCACCCTCAACTCGCTCGCCAACCATGGCCTTCTCAACCGCGACGGCCGCAACATCACCCGAGAACAGCTCAAACGTGCTCTCCAATACATCGGCGCAGGGACCGACGTCGCCATCCTCCTCGTCCGCAGCGCCTTCACCATCCACACCGACGATCCTAAGGACAAAACCCCTGGCACCGCTACATCCGGCCTACGTGACTCCACCGACGTGACAGCCACGGGCGTTGAAGTCCTCCATCTCAACCGCGTGGGCCGCCCCCACGCCACCGAACACGACGTCTCCATTACCCGGAAGACCGTTTCCTCCTCGGGGACCCCGTCGCCCTCAACCCAGATCTATACAAGCGCTTCCTGGCCAGTCCGCGCGAGGGCCCCGCCTTTCGCGTCTCTGAGATCGGCCGCTACCGCAAGACTCGATACAACGAGTCGAAACGCGATAATCCGCAGCTGGCGTTTGAGCGCAAGAACCACTATGTGGCGTGTGCGGAGGTTGCGGCGGTGCAGTGTCTCTTTGGGACGGGGGTGTTTGCAGGCGTGCCATTGCGGTATGTTTGAGGCGCTGTTTGGAGAGGAGCGTTTCCGTTCAGGGAGGGCTGGACGCCGAGAGGTGGAAGGCGTTATTTGCCGGAGTTGGTGGTGATGATTTTTGCTTCTCGCATTATGCGTGGCCTTTCTCTAGCCTTCCCTTCTGGTTGTTGGCGTGTTTCTTCTGTTCTCTACACTGGTGTACTTGATGTTTCTTTTTCATATTGCTGAATCGATCATCTTATTATATACGGAACCAAACTATCAGAACCCTCATGACATTAACATTAGACCTCTTTGCCAACCCCAGATACCAATCTATACACCCCCAGCAACAGGCGAGGATACATGTCAATCCGTCCACCCTCCCCAATCACCCCAGTGCGATCCAACCACGTCCGTCCACGCACATACGGATCCAACGCCCAATAATTCACCCTCAACTTCTCCATCGCCTCCTCCCGACGAGCAGTCACCGCGTCTTCAGACTTACCACCCACCCACTCCGCCGTCGCACTCAACAGCTCTGCGCAATCACCTTCCGCTCCCCCAGATGCTCTCGCGCGTCTCCGCATCCTCCATCGCGGCATTCTCACCCTCCGAGGCTCGATGTACTGATACGTCCAGTCCTCTTGCCCGTGAAGCGTCTTGACGAGGTGCTCCGGCGCGATGAAGTGCTCGATTTCGGCGGTGGTAGAGGTGAAGTGGATTCGGGCGGCGATTTCGGGTCGATCCAGCGTTTCATGGTTCGCCAGATTCCTGACCTTTCCGTTAGATGGGCACATGGATGTTTCATGGGGGATGGCATGGGGTGATGGGCATGGGGTTTATTGGGGAAGGGGATGTACCGGAGAAATCCCCAAGGAGCGTTGTGTGGAGCATTGCGCCGAGGATTTCGGGGTAGGCGTTTGGGCGCGCATTCGATGAGGAATTTTGCGGCGGCCCATTCCTGTCGTCCCTTTATCAGTGTCTGTCCCTTTATGCATATGTGTTGTGTGTTGTGTGTTATGATGTATAGATTGGTGGATAGACAGAGGAAAGGGGAGGGAGAAGACTCACCATATTCGACAACGAAAAACCGGTCATATCAAAGACCACCGTCTAACAACCCCCTGATCAGCAACTTCTAACCCACTAAAAAGCACATCACTCAAGCCCACCAAACAACGACAGCATTTAGAACAACCAGGGGGAAAAATAGGGGAAACTGACCACATCCTCAACCGGCTCAACAAGCACCAACCTCAAACTCTCCACCATATGCAAAATCACCCGATTCAGCACCTCCGTCTTCTCCGTCGACCGATGCAACCGTCCCTGCAACACCAACACAGGCCGTCCAACCGATCCGTGCCATGCACGAAACATTTTCCCATGCGGAGCTGCTCCAGGAACGCACCGCTGAGCTGGGCATCACCACTCACCACTGCCACCACCACTACCGGCGTGGTGCTGGCCCCCGACTCGTGCAACGCGCGCAACTCGCTATTCGCGACGACGGCGTCGTCGACGTCGACTGGGTGGATGCGCCAGACGAGGGCGTTAGCCAGCATGGTGAATGCTTTGGGGACGTCCCATTTTCTGGCTTGGAGGAAGCGGGCCAGGAGGCGGTCCGGGATTCTTGCTTTGTGGTGTTGAGCAGGGAAGTGAAGAGGGTTTCTGGGGTCATGGAAGGGAAGGCTTTGTCGAGGGATTTGTGCTCTGCGCGGGGGAGGGTTTGTGGGGGGTTGGAGTTTGGGGCTTTCCATTCTTGTTAGATACTATATTGTATGGTTTTTTATGGATGGAGTGTAGGTAGGTAGTTTGAGGAGAACGTACATCGAGCATGTCGAGGACAATGACCACCTCTGCTTGAGTTTGTCGTTTTGCGCTGGAGAGAGGTTGCTCAGGTGGCCTGTCTGAGGAGCCTGTATAGATGCCATTCTTGCTTGTGGTTGGTTGGTTGGTTGGTTGGTATTGATAGTAAAGATGATCTGAGATAGTTTTCTGCAATTCAATTACTGTCCATATACCCATTGTCATTCTTGATCCATTGCTCTTATATCTACTTTGTGATACTGCTGCCTGAACCATATCCTGATCATGAATGTGAAGATGGAGTCGCATGTGAAGCTCTGCAGATCGACGGATTCGCGGGCCACGATTGGACTCGGGTGGTGTTGAACGGGGCCGGATAAATCACGGTTAAGACCATACGAGCAGGGTCTAGTGGGGCGATTCTCTGCTCACATCTCAACATTTTCTCAATCTTCATGCTTGTTTTCCTTTATAGTACGCTAAGTCTGTGAGGGATGGGTGACTAGTTCGCATGGGTTGCCGTTTTCTGACTGGGCTGGGTTCTGGTTGCTGGCTGATTGTCATGCCATGCCATGCGGCGATCGTCGTGTTCGTCCCTGGATGCCAGGAGGGATCATGACACGGCGAGGGAGGAACATGGGGTACACTGACTCAGTGCCTAGTAGGCTAGTAGCTGGTAGGTTCGAAGGATCATGTTCGACGGATCAGGTTCATGTAGACACGTAGGCTAGATTGACATCATTTGGACATGTGAAGAGTCCTCGATCCGCTGTCTATACAATTGTGGTGATCTTAACCCGGAATCTTTCTGTAGACACATGATGTGAGTCATTTGTAGTTCTATATGCTTCTAGCTGGACATGTGAATGAGGAGGTGTTTGTCTATCACTTGATTCGAAGTTGGTCAGGTACGTGTCGTTGGATCGACCACTTTGCGTGTTGTCCATGAACTGCAGGTGATTGATAGTCTATGCTGAATATGACAAGTAAGCAGTGCACAGCAGATATATGCATGCGAATATACACCGAAAGTGATGTCCACCTTCTATCTACTCTGCTATGGTAAAGACGGGAGTAGCACGTGCATGAGCAAGCCCTATATCGAATCCCAAGCCCAGCACGAGGAACGTCGGACAACAGATCAATCAATCACATCATACCACCTGTCACATTGTTTTCTTGAATGGAGTTCCATCTGCATGATGTCTCCTCAGATCATCTGCCAGATTGGGAATGCATCTCATTCCCGAGTAACCCTTGCATAGGATTATGAAAGCTGACGGCGTGTCTTCTGTTCTCTTCCCTCGTCTTTCTTCCTCCTTTCACATCTCCCTACACTGTGTCACCATCTCTATCTTCGACGAATTGGTAACTTGCACCTCTTGGTCTATCGTGGCATCTGACGACTGCAATGTATGTGCATCAATTATTATGCACGGTGTCACTGAGGTGCCGCCTGCGAAGGGATGAAGCTCAACGCCAATAACGAGATAAGGACCCTGACTCTGGACGATGGCAAGTCGACTTCCCTGCCATATCCGGCCTGGTACTAACAATCAATAATAGTGACTAGCATGAGACTCGTCGGGGGCGCCATTGCGCGGGATTCCGGTTTTGTCGGAGTCTATCACGCCCATGACCATGGATCTGGTCTGTGGCGTCCCAATACCCGGGATTCGGTCGGCGTAGCCATGCCTTGGATGCCTGAAGGTCTGTCTGATTGACTGGATATACAATCTGGTCATGTTTTCCACCGACAAAAGCGGATCGGAGCGACTGAAAGGATCCGGAAGAGGCGATGACTGTACGGTACGGGCCATACGATACCAGGTCGTACCTTACCGAAGGTAGAGGCTTGGCACCGCCACACTACGGACCCAACCCCACTCGGCCGGACGCAGCAGGCGAGATTACGGGTACGTTACGGGCACATGGAAAACGGAAATTCGCCGTTAGCCTCGATAGTTTAATTCCTGCGCTCTTTGCTTTTGCTCACCTGCATGGTTTTTCGGCCGTCTGTCTGAGGTGATCAGAACCTGCATCTCGTTATCAGTCCAGCTCAGCTCAGAGTTTTCCATTGTTTCTTTTCCAGCTTGATCTGGTCACTGTCTGATTCCACGGGTCCAATGGTTGCCTGGGGCCTCGGCGCCCGCTCAGCGCCCACCGCTGCCGAATCTTAATTACTCTTCTTTCGCCGTCCCTCGCAAGTTGTGCTCCATCACCTCCACTCTCGCTCGCTCCCACCATGTCCTCTCGTCGTGACCCTCTCCTGAACATGCTCAGCCGCCGTCCTGCCCCGAACAGCTGCTAGCCCGGCCCGATTCGTGCGACCCTTCGGCACGGAGGTTGCCATCCGATCGGCTTTGCTGCGACCCATTGCATCGCCCCGACGATCCTCCGACGGAGTGCAATTTCTCTCTCGTTTCCTCTCTTTCTCCCGGCCTGTCTCCTTAACCTGACCTCCGTCGCCGACGGCATTGGACAGGATGTTTTCCGCGATCCTGCGCGGGGCCTCCTCGTCCGTCCGCGCCATCGCCGAGTTCAAGTCCCGAATCCCCTTTGTCAAGGATATCGGCGTCAAATTTCATCCTGCTGCACTACATCTACATCATCTCCTTTAGCTTCATCGCCTCCATCATCATCTACCCCGGGACCGACCTCGCCTACATCGATGCCCTCTTCTTCTCGGCCGGCGCCGCCACCCAGAGTGGTCTCAATACCGTCGACTTCAACCTGCTGCATACCTACCAGCAGGTCGTCCTCTACTTCGTCTCCATGTTGACCACGCCGATTTTCATCCACACCGTGTTGGTCTTTGTGCGGCTCTACTGGTTCGAGAAGCGCTTCCAGCACGTCGCCCGCGATGCGCGAGCGTTACGCCAGACTCGATCCCAGTCCGCACGGTCACCGCAGACAAGGATGATACCATGTCGTACGACCGGGAGGAGCAGGGGGTTCGGGGTCGCTCCATTGTCGTCCTCCGCAACACCCCCACAACCAGGGCACCGCCGAGGAACCGCCCACCTCCAAGGTGCAGCCCAACCGAGCGACTCGGGGACGGACTCCCCTAATCTGCCGGACGAGAGTGGGCGGACGTCGGTCGTGGACGAGGGCACAGAGGAAGGGGAGGACGGGGACAATGTCACCCCCGGCAGCTCCTTTCGCATGCGGTTTGGCAGCCTCCGGGTCCCCGCCCAACTCAGTCCGGAGCAGCACATTGCCTTTCTGGAAACCAGCGCAGAGACACCGGCGCCTTGCGCATCCCCAGTCCGCGCGAATACGACCGCGGCGGCGTCCCCGAGATTCTTGCGGAGGAAGCGGGGAGCGGGACGCCCAAAGTCACGCGCAGGGCCAGCGACCGATCGGACGAGCCACACAGCCCGCGTGATGTCGACGAGCACAGCGAGAATGAGAACGACAATGTGGGACCAATGGTTGGTCCGCATATCACCATCAACGAGCCAGACATCGCCCGGACGAGGACGCGGAACTCGACCTTCCCGCGCATGGACACTCGTCCCACCGTGCGCGAGACCAAAGACATCACCGACAACGACCCCTCCTCTCCGTTGGCGCGCACGACCACCCGCCGTCCCACCTTACAGGTGTCTTTCGCTCTTTGACCCAGGAGCGCGACCGCCCGACGCTGCCGTATCTCAGCTGGAACGCGACGGTGGGCCGCAACTCCAACTTTGTCGATTTGACGGAAGAGCAGCGCGATGAGCTGGGTGGGATCGAGTATCGCGCATTGAAGACCCTTGCGGTCGTGCTCATCTCTTACTATGTCTTCTTCCATCTGCTCGGCATTATCTGCCTTGTCCCGTGGATTATGACCACCCATTGGGGAGAGGTCGTCACCACCATCGGACAGGGACGTCCCTGGTGGGCCATCTTCACGGCCGGCTCCTCCTTCAACGATGTCGGCTTCACCATCACCCCCGACTCGATGATCTCCTTCCAAGACGCCATCTTCCCGCTGCTTCTGATGACCTTCCTCATCATCATCGGCAACACCGCCTTCCCCTGCATGCTCCGTCTGATCATCTGGGCGTTGTCCAAGATCACCCGCCGGGAGACTCCCTGTGGGAAGAGCTGAAGTTTCTCCTGGACCACCCGCGCCGCTGCTTCACGCTGCTGTTCCCGCGGAACGCGACATGGTGGCTCTTCGCCATCGTCGTCGCCCTCAACGTCATCGACCTCATCTTCTTCATCATCCTCGACCTCAACAACCCCATCGTCACCAATCTCCCCAAGGGCATCCGGGTGCTCGACGGCCTGTTCCAAGCCGCCAGTACCCGCACCGCCGGTTTCTCCGTCGTGTCGCTCTCCGAACTGCACCCGGCCGTGCAAGTCTCCTACATGATCATGATGTACATTTCCGTGTTCCCCATTGCCATCTCCCTCCGCCGAACCAACGTCTACGAAGAGAAGAGTCTGGGCATTTATCCGATGGCCGACGACGAGGACGACGCCGCGGAAGAAAACACCAACGCACCCAGCTATATCGGCGCGCATTTACGCCGACAGCTCGGTTTCGATCTGTGGTACGTAGTTCTCGGGCTATTCATCATCTCGATCGTCGAGGGTGGCCGTCTCCAGCGCAAGGACGAGTATGCCTTCCAGATCTGGTCCGTGCTTTTCGAAGTCATCTCCGCCTACGGTACCGTCGGTCTGTCCCTCGGGTATCCTGGTGTCAACGCCTCCTTCGTTAGCCAGTTCCAGGTGCTCTCCAAGCTGGTCATCATTGCGATGCAGGTCCGTGGTCGGCATCGTGGACTGCCGTATGCGCTTGATCGCGCTATTCTACTCCCGTCTGAAGCACTGAACCAAAGGAAATTGCGGATGCGGAGAAACGGATGCGAAGACGTGCGTCGAGTCTGGCACAGACTTCCACGTTCGATTATGCCCATACCCAGCCCCGGGACGATGGTGTCTCCACTGGGTTGGATCCGAAGGATGCACCGCCGTGGGGGAATGGAGATCCCGTTTTCCGAAGACAGTCGACCTTACGATCGATGCGGTCTCAACGTTCGCAGCAGTAGATCTGTTGATTATACGTTTCTTTTCTTCATGTATCTCGGTTGATAGGTTGTTTTGTTGGTTAATTGATCGGATTGTTGGCGTTGCGGCTACTCGTCAGTGTGACTGACTGATTTTGAGATTGTACTGTTACTAGACTTGGGTGGTTGAGCGTTGTTATCTGGTTAGCGGTTCAGTTGATGCCTGTCTTACTTTTATACTTTATATACATTATGATTGATTATACACGAGTGCACAGCCGGCTGTGCATCTACTTCTACCTTGACTCATCCCCATCTCCATATAACTAAACATATCCATAATCATAAGGTATCTACAACTAGTCTTTCCCACCAACGGAACCCCTATACCTTCCACTTCTTCCTCCCCTGCGACTCCTGCGCATCCCCCCGTTTCAACATCCCCGCCTCAACCCTCACCCACCCACACGCCACCGACGCCGCAACCAGCAACACCCCGACAGTAATCACCGCCCGTTCATACACCCCCGTCGACATCAACGCCGTCCCCGAAGGAACCAACAACCCAATCAACGGGGTCCCAAACGCCCCAATCCCGCGAATCAAATACAACGCGCCATTCACACTCGTAAACTCCCTCACACCAAACAACTCGATCAACGACGCGGGGAAGAGCGAGATATACGCGCTCGCAAACGCCCCATACAACACCGTGAAAACGATATACAGCGCCCTCGGCGCCGTCCCACTCGCCAACGAGTCCGAAAACGTCGGCGGAAGCCAGAACGCAAACACCACAACCGCACTGATCAACGTGGTTAAGAAAAGCGCATTGATCCGACCATACCGATCCGCCGCATGGCCGATGATGATTCTAGCCACGGTATTCGCGGCATTATTGATGGTGACGAAGTTCGCGGCCGTGGTGGCATCGTAGCCGAGAGCCTGCGCGAACGCAACGGAGAAGAAGAGCGGGGTGGTGTATGCCGCTGACTGGAGGAAACAGCCCAGGGCATGGGAGATGAAGCGGTTGCTTTTGGCGATTCGCCAGCTGACCAGGGGCACTTTGAGGGGTGCTAGGCCGCCGCGTTGAGGGGGGACTTGTGCGGCGTGGAAGCGCGGTTCCCAGGATAGTGTGTATCCGGAGACGGAGACTACGATCAGTGAGATACAGCCTGATATGCGGAGTGCGTTGCGAAAGCCAAGGTTGGAGATCATGGCTCGCAGGGCTGGCGGCCAGATCATGCCCCCCACGCCTGTACCGGAGATGACGATCCCCATTGCCAATGCGCGTCGCTGGTCGAACCATGTCGGGCATACCGACATTGTCGGCACGTAGGACAGACACACGCCGATGCCGAGGAGGACGCCCTGGGTGAGGGTGAAGTGCCAGAGGGCGGAGCCGAAACTGGCCAGGATGAGGGCGACGCCGCAGATCCAGCCGCCGGCGATGATCACGAGTTGCGGGGAGTAGAGTTTCGACCAGAGCATGGCGAAGGGGCCGCCCATTGACATGATGGCGATGGCGAGGGTGCCGATGAGGCCGATTTGGGCGGTGGAGGCGTGGGTGAAGGGGGTGGGGGAGGGCTGTTGGGCCATTTCTTCGTAGAGGGATTGGTAGACGCCGTAGGTGAAGATGAAGGCGCAGGTGGTGAACATTACGAGGGCGCCGGCGGTGACGACCATGATTTGGCGACTTTGGTGTTGTTAGTGGGGTTGATATCATATGCGGAGGTATTGTCTATCGGGTGGGATATGTAGGTACCTGGTGGAGGGTTTGGGGATGGCTTCATTTTGGCTCTGGGGTTGGGTACATGTGGATTGTGGGTGTTTGTCTGTCTCGTGTGACTGTGCTCCTGGAGGTTGGGGATCCGGAGGGTCGGCCATGGTGAGGTGAAGACGAGATGAAGATACAGCAAAGGTGAATAAATGAGATGGCGATAAGCGGATCGGCTCTTGGTAGGGCTAAAGAATCAGCCGCCAACGTGGGGATCCGAAGCTTAGCTTCTCCATAGTACCAGGTAGTAGTAGTACGACACACTCAATCAGTAGGACCAAACACAAGGCGTCAAGACAAGGATATGTTCGGCACCTGACCATCGGTTGGGTAATTCATCTTGCGTACAGTCTTCTCGGGCATCTTTCCAATTACCCTATGGCTATAACTCGAGACGGAGTAAATTCCCAGTGAAGCTAGAGTGGAGGGCTGATGAATGGAGACAGGGTCCGGTCACGAGTAGTCCTGAGTGGCGTCTCATTCTCGAATGCATGCACATCTATGCATGAACCCCGTATATGGCTTGCTCGTGGAGATCAGGTTGTCTTGGGTCTTGTCCTACTGGATTCTCTGCATCGACCTAGTAGAGACGTGGAATATTTCTAATTGATACTGCTATGCACACATCTGTCGTCTTCCAGCAACATAGGGAGATGGGCCAGATTCTATTGATCAGGCGAGAGAAGATTATCAACTATATATTCGCGCACATGTGTAGAACAACTACCAATGTACTATTTGGTTTATATGGATCATGCCATAGGGAAATATAGTATTTAAATGTTCTACGGCGATAAAACCAGCCCCTTCAACGTTCTAATGGAGCTTATAAAGAACTAGGTACGGATGTGGACGAGAAATGGATGCCTCCAAACCAGGGGGAGAGGTAATCAAAAATGTAATCTGGCTTATAAAGTCAATTAGATTACATAATATTAACAAGTTGGCCGGTTGGAGTAGCTGGTTATCTCGCATCGTTAACACCGATGAGGTCGCCGGATCGAGCCCGGCACTGGTCACTTTCTTTTTATTTTTCTTCCTTCTTTGCTTTTTTTTCCTCCTTTTTTTTTATTCTCATTGGTTCATCCTGGAACATTGGACGTCCATGAATGTATTTAATTGTTTATCTGAGTGAGAAAGGCGATATGAGCCTTAACATATTAGGCATGTCTACCTATGCCACCAGCAGCCAACAGATCCAACGAGAAAATAAACTATTATGTCAACGACATCGTGCCAAATAAACAAGCAATGACTAAGGTAACTCTATCAGCCACTGCAATCAATTGAGGTTATTTATAGTAACCCAGATGTTGTCGCGATGCGGCGTCTGACCCACGCAAGTATACTCGCATACTCCACTGGGTGCTATACTAGTACATGGATGGATTATGACGCTCAATCATCGTACCAAGTCAATGACCGATAAGACACCCAGAGATACTCACCGAGGACAGCAGAGTAGAGCAAAGTTATTGATTGCTGCATGCAGGAGTAACCCTGGTTTCCTATCTGGGCCATGATCGGAGCATTCCTCATGACGACATCCCTCCTCCTGTCACACCGTCTCGCGACCTCCTTCAGTCCTTTTATCCCATCCATCTATCCGTCAGTCGTGCTCAATCCATCGAGCTGGCAATACGTCGCCTCTTTTTGACTGACCGCGCCCGAATCCCTCAATTGACCCCTTGCGCGCGCAACGCGACCGCCCGTCATGAATAACGGCACGGCCAACAGACCGTACTACGTCGCACCAGACGACTTCAGTCGCATGGAGGAGCCACCTCACATCTGCCCAAACTGGAAGTCGACGATCTCCAACATGCTGGTCCTCCTCCGCCGCCCGGGGCACCCTCAGAGCCAAATCCAATGGGTCCCCCGACCACCTACCCATGGTACAACCCGCGTGGCTGGTCCCTGCGGATAAAACTGCTCGCGGGGGTTGCGGTGGTCGTAATCGTCGTGGCTATCATTGTTGGAGCGGTGGAGGGCACCAAGGCCAATCGCTACCCGGATTATTCGCGGCTTGAGTATCGACTGGCCGATTCATATGAGCCGGCTACGTTCCTCGAACGATTCAATTACTTTTCTGGCGAGGATCCGACCTACGGATTTGTTCAGTATGTTGTCTCACCCCGTGGAAAGGCATTGCTAATTGGGTGATAGATACGTGGATCAGACTGCAGCGCAGACGCTCAACTTAACCCATGCCACGGACTCATCTGTCGTGCTGAGGGTGGACACGGCCAACTCCAAGGCCGTCAATGGCCGTCAATCCGTACGCTTGGAGTCGAAAACAAGCTACGACACCGGATTATTCATCTTCGACATTCTTCACACGCCGTATGGCTGCGGAACCTGGCCCGCCCTCTGGTTGACGGATCCATCCAACTGGCCGGATAACGGTGAAATCGACGTCCTCGAGACGAACAACAAGGCCACGGACGGTAACGCCGTGACGCTGCACACCACCAATGGCTGTAACATGAAAGTGAAGCGCAAGCAAACCGGCGAGGCCCAGTACGCCAGCTGTGTCAACAGCACCAACAGCAATGCTGGATGTGGCGTGCAAGGCGCACCGGACTCCTATGGCGAGGCCTTCAACAACAAAGGCGGGGGTGTACGTTTCCCCCTCCTGCGTCATTCCTAAGATTTGGACTTTTGGAGGATTGCTAACCTCCACAGGTATATGCTCTGGAACTCCGCGACGCAGGTATTCGAGCCTGGTACTGGTTGCGGGACTCCATCCCGAACGACATCACGGCCGGAAATCCCGATCCATCCACCTGGGGGACCGCGTTGGCAGACTTCCCCAACACCAACTGTGACATCCCGTCGCATTTCCGGAACCAGAGCATTGTTGCGAACATCGATCTTTGCGGACAGCTCGGTGGACAGCCCCACTTCTATACGGAGCAGTATAACTGTCCCGGGAAGTGCAATGATTTTGTTGCTAATAATCCCTCGGCATTCACGAATGCGTATTGGGAGTTTAAGTCTTTCAAGGTGTATAATGGGGAGTAAGTGGGATTACGGTTTAGTTATGTGGACTTTTGTTTTTTTTTTTGGGTGGCTTAGTCTGTCTTTTAGGATTATGGTAATGATGATGTTTGTGGGTGGTTGCTAATGACACTGGTGCATTGGGTATTTGGTCTCCTATGGTCACTTTCAGCCGTTATAGATGGGCTGGTAAAGTACATAGCGTTACACCTATGGATATATCCAATCCAATACAAACTTGCAGTATTCGAGGTATGTTGTAAAATTTGTACGTGGCAGGGATACAAAGCACTGGGCAGGAACCGCTAAACGGTATGTAACACGACGTGTGTATGACACCTCCCCTAATGTGCTAGTAGTTTAGTATATTTAGTGTTGTTAAGCTCCAGTAGTACTATAGCCTTAGCTATAATCTGTGTGGTATGCTTAAGGTGGTTCAGGGGCTAGATCCCTAATACTAGCCAAATAGTTCTACTAAACATAACTTTTGGATATTAGGCGATATCCAGAAGCCTAATTAATAAATTAAACCAGGTTTAAGATCAATTGAGCTTTGAATTAATGAGAAATTCCAAGAATTCGTTCTGAGCTGAGGGGAGTTGTTTTTGCACGACCTGCTTGGTCGCCGCAGCGAGCCGGATAATCGGTTGTTCCGGTCGATTCCTCGCCACCTCGTGCGGCTGCCTCCCTCGTTGCCTCATCCGCAGCCTCATTCCCTGCCACTCCCACGTGGGCATCGATCCAGCGTGTCTGCATATTTCCTGGACGCAGCCCGCGCGTCCCCAGGACTCGTACGTTCCCATAGATCGCAGTCAGGGTGTATTGACCGGAGGGGCGCCGCAGGTTCTGGACGGCCTGAATAGCCGCCTGGCTATGGGTGAGCGAACGGGTGCTCTGCCTCATGGCGATCTCCAGCGCCATACGGATCCCATCAAGCTCAGCCGCATACACGAGAGGGCTGTCAAAGTCGAATATCCCTATATTTGTTTGGCCAGGTTCCATAAGGGACCAGAATCGTCCTTATCTACGTCCAATATACCTAAGTAGCGCTAGAAACTAAATTCGGTTGGACAAAGTACACACTCTAAGCATTTACCGAAAAGGATGCCGGACGGTGATGCTTGCAGAGACCATTACTTCTAATACATACTGAGTTGATATCCTTTTTCCAAGAGCAGATTGATACCACATGAAACACCACGTACGCCGCACCTTATGATGAACTGACCCGTCGGGTGCCCTTTGCCATCCTTTTCTTCAGTCGGTTGGACCTACGGAGACCCCGACGCCGCTCCTGCTTCCGCCGAGTAGATGCGCTGCGCATGGGCGAGCGATTGCACCCTGATGGATGGTAGCTCTCAACGGTTTGGGTACCGGCTGTGTTCATCAGCTGCAAACCATTTAATTATCGGCAATGGCATCCTCCGCTTACCGTTGACTGTGGTAATTGGGGCAGTATTGACGACTGGTGGTTTGGCCACTCGTGGCAGCTGCGTCGCTTTCACTGATGAGCAGTCAGTCATGTCTGTCTGCATTGCTCGGACAGGTTCATGACTGATACTCACTAAATTCACGGCACATTAAATTGCCTGGTGCTGGCTTGGTCATGCAAAGATTGTGCGTCAAGGCCATATCCAGCCACTCCATTGCAAGAAAGACCCTCGCCATCTGCACTGTAGTCCGCCAATGGTATTGTGGTATCACCATCAGATATTTCTGATCTCATTTCGGCGTCATCCAAATCAATAGGATTTTGTCTTGTGTCTGGCTCAGGATGCTCGATGTTGTTTTTGGATGGTTCCATTGTGGTAAAATCGAGCGGGACGCCAGTTGCTGATCGGAGCCAGGTCACATCCTCTTCAATTTCTTCGTGTAATTAGAATAGGGGCGTAACAAGGAAGGAAGCATCTTACTAAACATCGTGGATTCAACCGGCGTAGTACGAGTGTACTGTGCGGCGCTTTGAAAAGGGTTGTTCATTGAAAGATGTGCTGAACTTCTGTTATGAAGGAAGTCCATTGCGAGAAAGAGACCATGCCTTTACATCTTGTTAATAGGCCCTTGTCATTTCAAAAACTTGACCCATGGCCAGCGGCGTACACTTTCGCATGATACTCCATGGACGAGACGCTACGATAGCTTGCAGCAGCAATGGCAGAATTGGATGGAACCGGGGCCCCTGGCCCTGCAATGCCGCAAATTTGGCCGACACGACGATTAGTTTTGTTGTGAATCAATGCTCGACTAAGTAAACAATAGAGCTTCATATACGGAATTTATTACGGATACAATCAGACTGATATATTAATCGTGTATATAAGCCCTCAAGCTTCCAGTACTAGCAGTGGTAACTTAGTAGTTATCAATGACAGCTGTATTGAACACGAAAGCCCGATTGAGCAAGCCACGAAGTGATCAAACATACATGTACCTCAATGTACTTGATTTTCTAGGAACTGTCAGATGTAAGTACATGTCTGACCAATTAGATGAGAGGCGAAATGTAACACTATTGACAAGGCTGCGTCTGGGTTGGCCACAATACGACCTGGCATTCACATAGCATCCACTTCTACAGCGTTCCCAGAATCCTTTAGGGTGCTCATTGCGCGCATGTTGTAGCAATTGATATCGCTCAGCGAGCAGGGAGTCTCATGGTAACCATTGTTTTATAGTGCCGCCGACATTGAACTGCCAGGCAAGCTTGGCCGGAACGCAGATTCATTGCCGATGGCCACAATATATAGATAACCTTCCGGTTAGGCTGTAGTGTTGAAGATGAAGCCGAACGTATAACGATTCACCTGGCTGCACTTATTTACAAGCAGTTCTGCTGGTGGGATTAGGTTTTCTCACGGTATTGGAATTTGATGATCCACCTGCTTATTCTAGAGATAGCATCGGCGACTTGGCTGGATGGCTGAGGCTTCAAGATGCAAGATGGATATAACGGGGCGTTCGCTGCATAATGGGAGTGTACAAATGTCACATAATCGTCTGAAGGAAGGAGAAGGTGTGAATGGAGTTCTGGTGTATTATAGAGCGCTATGCACTGGTTTCATTAGTTAGATCAGCCAGTTGCTCCGGTGGCGACGCACGTTTAGAATCACTAATTGGACAAAACGGAGTCGCGCCTAATAGCAGTATGGTGCTCGGGCAGACTTTCACTTCAGCTCACAGGGCAATTATAATCTGCCGAAGAAGTAATTTGAGGTCTCAAATCTCACCCTTCATTTTGCGAGGCACGGGTTATTAAAGATCTTGGTGTAGCCCGAGGATTGGTTCAGAATGAAAACTTCTAATCAGTTCAACCATAAAACAGAACGTGGTATCTCATTGGGTCGGGTACGTCTCAGAGGATCGGTGCTCAGTAACCTGACCAACCTCGTCTGTAGGTCACCATAGCAGCCCTCTGATGTTTATGCTTCTTGATATTTTCTTCTTTACATATTATTACGACCTGCAGTTCGGTTTCAAGGACAATTCACGGTCATTTTTGGTTGAAAAAGAGGATGATTGACCTGGCTTGAAGTCACTGAGACTCTAACCGACAAGTTGATAGCCGTCGAGACAATTTTAAATGATAAGATTTGTCCACGACGCGCTGACAATGAAGAGGTTCGGGAGACAGCAAAACATGCAACTGGGAGTCAACTCCAGCCGGTCGACACGATCAATAATTGACATACAGGTGAGGAGGTGGTACAACTCTCGCTTACAATGGATATATTGTCTTGCGGTTTTAACCTTCCAGAGTCACGGCTCATCAGCCTACTTCCATTGCCGCTCCCAAACTGCAATCCATAATGCATTGGGTCTGTAACGAGAAAAATCAAGGTAAAAATATTACATTAAGGTTGATATCAGGGGCCTATTGGTCTGTGGTAGCTTCAATTCAGTCCACGTCGTACAAGTCCTGGCTGTGCGGAGAGAGCGAGTGCGCTCGAGAAGCTATCATAAGGGGGTGATCTGAAAGAGACCGGTCGGTGAATGAGTGTCGCTGGTTTGCAGCAACAGCGATACTAGGGATCGTCAATGTTCCTTGTGAGAGCTGCGAGGGTCGAATTGGAATGGTTGCTGATTGGAGCTGCTGACTGTGGGATGCATTGTGCTCATCCTTCCAGTCCGCGACGACACGGGCCGAAGACTTGGTATCCGGGTGGTCAGAACCTAACACTTTGGTGCGCAATAGGGAACATTTCTCCATCAAGGTCAACGAATCTTGAAGCTTCCCCATAGATTTCCAGGTATGGGCAAGATTCACCATGTAGGTCAGAGTGTCAGGATGCTCAGCACACCTAGCACAAGCTTCGCTGTCTCCAGAATTTGTGTGTTCAGCTTTTCAGCTTCGCCCCATCGTCCATGATGCATGTCAATTAATGCGAGATATGCCATGCTGACTAGTGTATGAGGATGCTTAGGACCTAGTACGGTCTTTCTTTTCTCCAGACCTGTAACCCTAGCTTCTCCTTCATTCCATTGTCCCAGGTCCTGGTAGGTTGCAGCCAGGTCTGCCATACTAGCCAGCGTGTCTGGATGCATAGCACCTAGCACGGACTTTTTTGTTTCCCAGATCTGCAGCTCTAGCTTCTCCGCTTCAATCCATTGTCCCAGGTTCCTGTGGGTTGTAGCCAGGTTCGACATGCTGGTTAGAGTGTTAGGATGCTTAGCACCTAGCACTGCCCTTCTTGCTTCCATGACCTGCATATCCAGCTTCTCCGCTTCACTCCATCGTCCTTGGTTCTGGTAGGTTGCAGCCAGGTTTGCCATGCTGGTTAGAGTGTCAGGATGCTCAGGACCTAGCACAGACCTTGCTGTCTCCAGAATTTGTGTATTCAGCTTTTCAGCTTCGTCCCATCGTCCATGGCGCATGTTAATTAATGCGAGATATGCCATGCTGACTAGCGTGTCTGGATGCTTAGCACCTAGCACGGCCTTCCTTGTCTCCCAGACCTGTAACCCCAGCTTCTCTGCTTTATTCCATTGTCCCTGGTTCTGGTAGGTTGTAGCTAGTCTGCCATACTAGTCAGCGTGTCTGGATGCAAAGCACCTAGCACGGCCTTCCTTGTCTCCCAGACCTGTAACCCCAGCTTCTCCGCTTCATTCCATTGTCCCTGGTTCTGGTAGGTTGCAGCCATGGTTTGCCATGCTAATTAGAGTGTCAGGATGCTCAGTGCCCAGCATTGATTTTCTTGTATCAATGACTTGTGTGTTCAGCGTTGCCGCTTCATTCCATCGTTGCTGATACGTGTAAACTAATGCGAGATGTGCCATACTGACTAGTGTGTCAGGATGCCCAGCACCTAGCACTGTCTTCCTTTTCTCCAAAACATGCAACGCCAGATTCTCTGCTTCATTTAATCGTCGCTGATCCTGGTAGATCAAAGCCAGGTTTCCCATGATGGCCAATGTCTGAGGATGCTTAGGACCTAGCACAGTTTTTTCTGTCTCCAAGACCTGTATAGTCAGCTCCTCTGCTTCATTCAATCGTTTCTGATGGTGGTAGATCGCAGCCAGGTTCGCCATGCTGATCAGTGTCTGTGGATGCTTAGGACCTAGCACTCTCTTTCTTGTCTCCAAGACCTTTATATCCAGCTTCTCTGCTTCAGCCCATCGTCCCAGTCTCCCGTAGACTAAAGATAAATCGGTCATGCTAGTTAGAGTGTCAGGATGCTCAGCACCATTTTCCACCTGGTTCATTTGTGTTAACTGGCTGTATAGCACCTCCGCCTCATGGAAGTCCATCACGAGCAAGGCAGTTTGCAATGTTCCATATTAAATAAATGCAATCTTTCTGGAACTCTTTAAATCCGTTCTCACGTATTAGGGCCAGAGCATGTGGAAGGAACTTTCGCCAAAGCTGTCGATTGGTATAGTAATCATTAGGGAAAACCTGTTGTATTTGATCGGCCACCCTTCGAATCCAGTAGCTAAACAGGCCATTGCTTTTAAGCCAGTTTCGAGATGCCATGTGCACAAGCCTGTGTATGCTTATATCCGCATCTTGAGTGTTGATGAAGGAGTACGCATTCAGCAACCCTAAAGCGTCTGCCTGTTGCTTAGCCACATGTGATGGGAGGAGAGACCGGGGAATCTTTCGTGGATCAATACAGGCGATAAAGGATAGATAATCCACTGCCAATTAACTTGTTGTTGAATTTGATTGAATAATATTAACCAAGTAGTCATAACAGGATTTTGAATATCCCTATAACGACCTGGATCCCGAAAGTCTTTGCTAAGGAGCTTAATGGCTTCTTCTTCGGTCTCTTTCAACAGTGCTAAATATGAAGAGAGACTGAGGCGCTTTTTATTAATATATGCTGACGCTTGCACGATTGCCAACGGAAAGTACGATAGCTGCTTGAGAAGAGTAGTCATTGTCGTGCGGTCATTGAGTAGCTCCTTTTGTGCCAAGGACTTTTCCAGAATCTGTGCTGTAATATCTGGATCTACATCTGGAATAGCAATGATATTCGAGAAGGCGAGATCCACTGCAAGTTCCAAGTTCCGGGACGTAAATATTATGCGGCCTTGTTCGCTCTGGGGAATAAAATCCTTGAGGGCTGGACCCGTCCTATCATCTGCTAACCACAACTCGGCATCATCTGCATTGTCAAAAATCAGAAGCCATCTACCCCCATGGTTGGAGCTGAGATATACCCTGATTTGTTCTTTAGCATCCGCAGACTTCACACCTGGAAGTCCAAGGGCCTGTGCAATGGTTAGGAATGTCTGCTCAATCATTGCATGACTAGTACACGGGACCCAGAAGATCGAGCATTCGTTGTCTTGCTCCTGTACGCGGTACGCCACTTCTAACGCAATCTGGGCCTTTCTAACCCCTCCTAGGCCGGTGATCGTAACGCGGGAAGGCCTATCTTGCATTGAGATTGTTCTCTCTAATTCCGCGAGTTCTTTCTGGCGACTAACAAACTTTGTGTTCTTTGCGAACGGGACCAACCAATGCCGCACTTTGCGGGTTACCTGAAGCTCTGTATGACATCCGGGCACAACTGACAACAACCATTTGGCATAGGCTGCGGCTGTCAGCGCTGCATACCCTTGCCATTCGTTTTGCTTATGGGAGTCGCAGTAGTCGCAAATCCCTCGGATGACCAGGGTTGAAGCTCGTCCATCAGGCCCGCAGCCTCCATCTCAAAGCAGAGTATCCCATGCTGTTGAGCTAGACAGTCTCGAGTTTCCGAGTCCTTCATCACCTGATTACCGGATGCAATCAATCCATAGTGGATATATGGTGACCGTGTATTACGGACTTGTCGGTGGACTAGTTGATCTCTATCGCACTGGTCACACCTTCGTCCTCTTGGCATGGTGATAACCAGAGAGAAAAAGAAGATCCATCTGCGGCTTTGGGGGCGAGAACCTTTCTGCCATATGAGGATATTGTCTCAGAGCATCCAACACGATCTTGGATATTGCATCTCCGCCCTCGGTCATTTGCTGAGCCTCCAGTGACTCATGTGCATTAGGAGTGTCTTCGGTGGTTTATTCAAGGTCCCAGTGGGCTGAAAGATCCCGCCTTGGATTGCCTTGCCGTAATCATATTGAACCACCCCACTATACGTCCCGGTCGGTTTGCTGACCACTATATCGCCTAGGACGGATGTCGTTGGCTTTGTTTGGAACTCCGCCCCCAATTCCCACCATCAAGCATATTGAAGCGAGGAAAGGTTGAGCGCATGCGAGATACAACAGCCGTCGCAGACACCGTTCCATACACGCCAGCCGGTAGACAGGCAATTACTATGTGATGACCGTTCAGTTCACCGAGCTCGTAAGCGTTCGGATGGGGGAAGGTTGAGGTAAGGGACTGTGAGTTTTGTCGAGCATGACGCGCGCGCCGCAACCTCCAGCGGCAAGGCACATATCCACGCGATCGCGTAGTCATCGTGCGTCAGGGGCATCGTGCGTCAGAACACGAAGGAAGGAATTGGACTAAACGTTGAGCTCTAGAACCTCCCGGATTGGTAGACCAAAATTCAGGGCAGTTTTGATGAAGTGGGAAGAATGCAAGTCATGTTGACGAGGCGGGAAAGAGGGGCAATAGCATAAGCCTATCTGTGAGGCTGAGCGGTCAGTCACATAGCCATAGCCGATGGCTGCCATCGCCAGCTAATGTGGATATTCTGGCAACAATGAAGGACGCTAGGGTTGTTCGATATTTGAGACATATCTTCCATGGAACGTTCTGGGTGCCAGGGTTCCCAAAACGCAGATGGAACAAGCAAGTGTCACGTGTCGACCGAAATATTATTACCTGGAACCGTACCTTATTACGGCGAATGTTCCGGCAACCTTGGCGTGCATTCTATACAGCGAGCATCTACTAGTTTTTAAAGTTACACTCCGTTCGGCGTGTAAAGTACTTCAATAACGGTCAACCCCGATACAGATTATCTAATTCGAATGGCGCTCGGAAAAGCGGGGAGCGTGTCCATTATGGAAAGCCTACGATCCAGGATAACCTTACAACTGTCGTGAATCGAGGCTCGACTAAGTAAACAATGGAGCTTCGTATACGGAATTTATTCCGTATGGAATCAGATTGATTGGAAATCAATCTGATATTCATCTTGTATATAAACCCTCAAGCTTCCAGATGAGTATGATAACAATCAATCTTCCTCTGAATCACAACAACAAGTGAGACCAAAACTCGCCGTAGAACAATCACACTGTAAGAACATCTTATATCATTGGGGCAGAGGGTTTGGAAATTTGTTTATACCGCCTGTTCTATAGTTCACAATGAATTGACCGTTCTGAATATCTGTGTCCATCCTTCCACTGCTCGGTGCAAGGCTTCATAGCCCCCACTGGCATGCACTGAGATGGAACATACTAGGACTCACCATGTTGGCTCCTGTGGCTCTACATGCCAAGGTCCAAAGCATATTCAGCATTCTTTTCGAACTTGGTGATCTGTCCAGCGGCGGAGAGCAGAGGGCTCACCAAATCGGCTTCAGAAATCTTCTACCGGTTCGTTCGTAGACATCCTTATGTATGCAACGAAGACCCATTTCAAAACAACGTAGCATTCCGTGCACAGGTGCAAGAGCGCCGCGTCGGAGTACACCCTCCCTTCACAAGCTCCATTGGAGTATAACAGGTTCAGGCGCAGGATAGAGCCTATATTGCTACCATCAGATGCTTCTTGTAAGACAATATCGCCATGGATTTCGGTCCAGCCCCGCATATGATGGAGGAGTTGGTGAACATGAATATATAAATACCCCTTCGAGGTCCCAGGTTGCGGCCAGTCTGTACTTCATCTCAGCGTATATCTCTCCGGTTCGAGAATCTGTCAGCACTCTCAAGCCAATACCACCGTGATGCCCCCCTTCACCCCTATTCATACTCAGCTTAAGTCGCTACCACGGCCTTCTAGCGTTACTATATCTCTTTTTATATCATTTCATGATGGGCTCAGTGACAACCGTCAAATTACTAGATTTATTAGAGGATTGCTGACTTTGCTATACTCCCCTCTTAGATCAAGTTTTAGTGAGCTACAGCTCTGTATGTAGTTATCCTACTATGGATACTAATAACGCTCCTTGGCTAATGATTGATGTTAAAGCTCTCAGGATCACAGACAATAGATTTTTTCATTATAATTTACAGCGACCTGGTGATAGTATTAGTATTTTAGGACTACTACTATTGGAGAATATAGATCAAACGCGATACCTAGCTGTCCCGTCTTCCTCTCGAGGTTCTGTATATGATTGGGGTATCTGCCCGTCGAGGATGCCACTGCTGTACAGGAAGTGACGTGTTGTTATCTCGGGGATATGTATTGGCGACAATGGATCCCATGGAGTATGTTTCCGGAAATACGGGAGGTTGAAAGTGAGAAGCTCGACTGGGAGTTCTTATATCACGAGCTGGAGAAACTGAGGTTGAATCCCAAGAAGCTGGTCACTCGCAAATATATACTGAGCCGCTTGGATTGGTATCTTAAGTATCATAAGCATATCAAGTTGATGCGCCGTTTGTGGGGGAGCGATTACAGCAGTGAAAATGAGATGGATGACGGTGATCTTGATAGTGATTATTAACTTTTTAAAATTGGGGTCTTATGAGGACTCACCGGCCCTCTTACGGAAAATTGATAACAGACGTCTGTAGTCGAACAGGAATAGTCATTGAATCGGAAACAGAGGCACTGGCCAGGAAATTCCTGGTTCTGGACTCTTACACAGATGGACGAGATATGTGACCAAAATTCGATTATATACCTAGTGGCGACGGTTCATGAGCTTGGCTTTCAAGACCAACTATTGCGGGCAATGTAAAATGAATTCAAATGACCAGTCAAAAAGTCCGTGATGATACTCAAGGATCTCAAAGCGTGCACTATCGACAACGAAATTTCATCACGGGTTTAAAAGTATTGATGATTACAAGACCCTCGCCTCGCTGGGCATGTACACGGCCAACGATCCTCTGACAAATTACTTCAAGCCAAAACATCAAGGGTCCTCTATCGGATGAGTAAGTAGTCGATACGGTAGGTATCATTCGTAGGTTTCTAACTGACTAGGGGAGATGGGGGTAGTGGAATGTGGGATGGCGGTTCGGATTCAGGCAATGAGAGATTGGTATTTCAATAAGACTCAGATGTGTAAGCACAGGGTTGATAGTGAGATAGAGGTGCAGTCTCGGTGGTAATAGGAGTAAAATATGTAAGTTGGCAGTAAGGCAGTGGAGATAGGAGTGAGATATAGGTGAGGCAGAAGTGAGGTGGTGGAGGAGTGACAGAAAGCTGGGGAGTGAGGTAATGGCGGGGGAAACTGTTTGATAAGGTTGTTGGGGTGATGATTCTTAACTTTTTTTTCTCTACTCAGAGTCTCTTTAACGTTGGTATAACCATGGGACTGATATGCAACCCGCCGAGCCCTTAACTCTCTGATCGAGAGGAGAACCTTCAGCCACGAATGTTTATGCTCATGTATGCCTTTCTCCTGTACCGTTTGGGCGTTATAATTATCATTCATTTCGAACAAACCCCCGTCATACTATTGTTCATCTTCCATTCCTTTTTTGATGTCGTTGACACGGCGTATAAAGATTCAAGCGCCCACCCCCACTGGGAGGTGCATGAAAACTACCATAAAATGGACCTATCTAATCACTTTTTCCCAAGACACTCGTCTGCCTTCTTCAATATGCATGTGCCTAAGTATTTCGCCTCTCGTCTGGTGAGTGAAGAGGGACACACCACTCGGTTCGCCCCCAAATGACTCGTCAACTCCTCTAAACCATCTTTAGGATGATCTCCACCCGCCCCAGTGTGAAAACCAATCAATCTTTGCATCTAACAAACTCATCCATCCTATGCTGTTAGTGTTGAGTCCGGTGTTTGGCACTCTACCCCTATAGAGACATACAAAACCATGCTCTCCTTCCTGTATTCCAATGTCAAAAGGCATAACTTTGAAATAACCGCACACTCCAGGATCAGGATACAGTAAGAAACAGAGCAAGCTAAAATGGCTCTCCCAACAATACTTCTAGTCCCCGGCGCCTGGCATACATCCCTGCTACCATCTTCTCCAACCGACTCTCCGAGCTCTCGGATACCCGACCGAGACTGTCTCGCATCCAGCTATTGGCGCTGAGCCGCCCACACTCGGCGTTCCTGACGATGTAGCCGGCCTGCGTGCCGTGCTCAGCCGACTCATAGACGAGGAAGGCAAATCGGTGGTCCTGCTTGGTCACTCCTACGGTGGCATAGTCATTTCCAATGCGAGCGAGGGATTTGGCCTCGAGAACCGCCAGAGGGAGGGGAAGAAAGGAGGTCTGGTCGTGGTTATGTATTTGGCGGCGTTTGCATTGGAAAAGGGAATGACCTTGTATGATGGGTTACAGGGACAATGGCTGGATTGGATGAAGTTTGAGGTATATCTCCAGTGACTCTTTTCTCTCCTCCTTACACGATGGAGTTGCGTATATATCAATTACTCACGAAGCAAGAAAAGCTAACAAGACGAACAACAGGGCGAATACTCCAACCCGGCCACCCCAGAACAAATCTTCTACCACGACGTCCCTTCTTCCCTCCAGAAGGAAGCTGTAGCCTCCCTGAAACACTCCTCCAAAGCCATGTTTCTCGGGGCTGTGACCCACCTTCCCTGGCAGAACAACATCCCTTGTGCGTACATTTTCTGCGACGACGACCAGGCTTTGGTACTCCCTGCACAAGAGCAGATGGTATCATTCATGCAGACTACTTCCCCGGGAATGCCTACACCTGTGCTTGTCACCGCGCATTTGCCAGCGTCGCATTCGCCATTCTTGAGTATGCCGGAGAAGACGGCAGAGTGTATTATTGATCTTGTGGGAGAGGTTATGGGGAGGGAGATGAGATAATCTCTACTCTGCAATATAATAGCAATGTGCAGTCTCTTGTCATTGTGGAGGGTATGTATTGCAATTATATATTACCCGAACACGAGATTATATACCAGCACATTGCGCCCCACCTAGAAAGTTGATACTTTCCTCCCGTGGCATCTGTGACCAGACGCCTTTCCATAGCATACCACTCCCGTGTCCAGCATCTCTCAGAAACCTACGGCATATCCCAGAACTTCTGCTGGGCGGGGCTTTGCAGAGCCTTGCGTGCCCCCTTCGCAACAACCTCATATGTAGGCTCATCCACCCAGAACTCAAAGTTTCCTTCCCCGAAACCAGGCTTGCTGATCTGCCACGGTAACCAGGGTATGCCTTGTTGGTTGAAGTAGTTGATATGTTGTTCAATGTCCTTGACCTTGGTCGCACCGGCAGATCCAAACTCCTCCAGGACCATGAGCTTGTGAGCCGCCAGTGCATGGTCCAGAGCAACAGGCACTTTGCTCTGGAAGACATTAAATGCGCTATATGAGTGGATACCGACCAGGTCAATCGCATCACAGGCCCAGTTCTCGGGGATGTCGGAGTTGGAGAATTCGTTGCCGCCGCCTACCATGAATCATACAAACGTGAGTAGATGAAAGACGGAAAAAAGTCGGATATTCACACTGACCAGTTCCAATTAGAACCTTGCTTCTGCGCCCCATAATAGACCGCATGAACCGAGATCGATCACACCACCAGTTCGGAACAGGAGCAATATTCTTGTTCAGATGACCCTGTCCCTCGTTCTGAATATCAAACGCAAAGATGTAGTCGGAAAGGTCTTTCCACTTGGGGCTACCCGGAATGAGACGGTTTCGGTGTTCAAGACAATGCTTGATCCGCTTGTCGAAGTCATGGATTGCGCGCGGGTTCTTATACCACGATGTCACATCGTTATCACTGGCTGACCCGGTGGCACAGTCTAGTGCCGGGAGGTTGTATTTCTCGACGTAGGTATCGTTGCCCCAGCATCCGAGCTGATACCGGTCATGGAGGGTGATTATTAACTTGATGTCTATAGGGTGGGTTAGTTATCGCTTGATTGGGTATGTATGATAGAGGTTATCACGAGGTACCTCGGCGGTGCGCTTCCACCATTAAGCGGTCAATTGCGCGCAATTGAGTATCGTCCCATTTGCCAACTTCTTCTGGCTCGATATCCGGCATGTACACAGATCCCGTCTCTTTGTTGTTGGCGGGAGTATAGGAAATGAAGATACGGATGGTCTTCAGATGAGCAGCTTGGATTGCATCGAGTACCTGCGTTCGGTTGTGGCTAGGGTGAAATTAGACCATGTCTTTTCACTCCACAGTAAAACTGAGACATACTCCTGAAATGCATGGAGGAAATATGAATTGACTCCAGCCCAGTTTCTTGCTCGCTCATGATGCGGTCGAGCATTCACTGAAGTGAACACCGAACAGCATAGCAGAACAAGGGATAGGAGGTAGGTTATCATTCTGACGTTTTCGTTGCTGATCTACCATGAATACCCCAGATGCGGTCACTTATATACCAGTCCATAGGACTGAGCTCTATTGTAAGACAGTGGCTAGGCCACTTTTAACACGGAGGAATCAGCGTCAGCCATCTTTAATTCCAAGCCCTATTTACTAAGCCAAGAACGAGCTGGATCCAGGGTTTTGGGAGGGCCAAGTGGAGGAGGTCTGGCCGCGTTGTCTGATTTGCCAGACGAATCTCTTGATTTTAACCAGTTTTCACAGATGGGATTCATAGAGACGATCATGCTCATGCTATCATAGGGGCAAACACATAGTCAGTGATCTCGAGTATGCGATTGAGAGAATGAATATGGGGTGGAAGATTGCTTGGATGCCCCTGAGGGACTCTTCGTTCCCCCTGATTCTAATACAGACGGATCCATCATTTTCCGTGTGAGCTCTTCTAACCGTCGCTGTGGCGCAATGGGCCGAGATTTTAAAATTCCGTAGTAGTCTGTCTCCGTTTGACGAACTACCCCAGGAAGAGTTTCCGCAGAAAGTGCCAGGGCGCTACCCAGACTCCAGAAACCCTAGAGTCCAGATCCTACACTCTGGACTTTGAGTCAAGGAAACTCCGCGTTGAATGTGGATTGGTATTGCACATTTCAACTTGGCAGTCGCGTCATTTGTTGGATCGCAGCAACACATTCTACATAGAATCCCATGAGGTAAGATGTCTCACATCTTGGTCGGTTGTTCGTTTGTTTGAAGATTCTCTTGTGACGATCATCTATTAAGCACAAGCATGAATGGGAAGCGTATCTATTATTAAGTCTGGGTATTGGAATAGAGACGGTGCTATTCGGAATCCAAATCTAGAGCCGACTTTCTGTTGCTTCAATCTGTAACAGATTCGCATTCCATGAACTTTAGGGCTTACTGGAAGATCACGGAAGCTGAGGTTCTTTTAGACGGTAATCTCCTTACTGGTCAGCAAATGATGGTATTATCCCATCCCTTGTTGAAAGCTGAACAAATCCCTACGTTCACGGCAGGGTATCGGACGACGGAAGTGTTATGGACCCAAGATTTTCCATTGAAAACAAGTAGAGATGTATAAGGGCATAAGCAAGATTCGAGAAAGTACACATACCTCATCTTCGCTAACTCCAACCCCACAGACTAGACCCAGACGCATGATGCCGAAGCTCCCTAGGTCTATGCTCGGCATGTGATGATGCATAGTTGTGGGGAAGCTGACTAGCACGGAAACTTGAAACACCGCTCTAGTTCAGCTTTGACCAGGTTTCAATTGGGTATAGACGCTTCCTCTTCATCTAAACAGTTTTTTTTGAGACATGATCGCGCTGTGTATGAATACCAATCAATCATATCACCTCTGACCATATTGCCAACATCTGATCCTGTTCACTTCGGACTTCTCAGAACGTCCTCCCCGCGTTCAATGAGTGTTAGCCCCGGCCCAGGAAGTATGTTCGTGGTAGTTGACCCCGGATTCTGGCCGGCTACCCCATGTTTTGCCAATACCGCTTACCCCGGCTTGCATGGACCCTATTATCGTCCGACTGACGTTGTATTTGCCCCTACATGCATATCTGGAATGCCCAACGAGCAGCTTGAGATACATACATGGCTTCTATATCAGATACGGGTTTTCAGCGGCCCGTGATAGATTCGAGAATTGGAGTAGTCCCTAGAATTGAGGTAGTACTATTCGGATCCCAGAATTGGGGCCGCTATGCACCGATGTTCCCTCACAACGATCAGACAAGTTCTGTTTCATGTTGTCGTCGCAAGATCGTCAAGACGCATCCTTGCATATCCACATATCCACAGACTAGCATGGAAGAGATACGACGATGCAACTTCAACATCAGGGCATTGATGGTCGATCACTTGCTTCACCAGGGTAGTAGAAGTATAAAGCCAGCTTCAAATCCACGATATCTCAACCTCAAACTTCCTCTTCCAACAACATCACTCAATTCAGATATCTCCTATCGATTGGAAACATGAAGTTGCAGTCAATCATTCTTCCGGCCATCGCCTGTCTGAGTCAACTCCCAGCGGCTCTCGCAGCGAGCAACTTTGCAGGTTCCAACCTGTACTACGCCGCCGGGCTATCGTCTGACCAGCAAGATTACCTGTTCAGTGGTCTCCAGAGCGCAGGAGTCAAAGTCCTCCGTGTCTGGCTCGACGGTTCGTCTATCTCCTTCGTCTACGTATTAATGAAGCCTAACAGGCTAACACCTCAACAGGCCAGTCGGGTTCCCAGAAAGGAACCCAACTCAATGCCTTCCCAAGCCTCCAGGGCGACAGCCCTGATTCATGGGACGACACCGTTCTCAACCGTCTGGACGACGTTATGTTCAAGGCAAACTCATACGACATCAAGCTGCTGATCTCCATCCATAGCTACAATGCCTTGTCTGCAGCCAACGATTTCTACGGCAAGTGGTATGGAACGGGTAACTTCTATACCGATAGTGCGGCCATCGGATACTTCAAGGACCGTATTGCCCATGTGCTGGCACACGTAAACCCTCACAATGGGAAGACCTGGGCTGAGAGCTCGGAGTATATCTTCGCCTTTGAGGCGCAGAATGAGGCTATGCATCAGCAGGTATGATCCTAATCATCCCTACCTAGGTAGGCCCTACGTAACTTAAAGAGTGTCACTGACCTGTCTTGAATATAGGAGAACCCCAGCGCCCTGACAAGCTGGCAATGCACCATGGCAGCGGCAATCAAGAGCGGACTCAACGGAAACAACAACATCCTAGTGACCACCGGTGGAGGCGCCTACCTAGACAACTCCCTGCTAGACGCCTACTTCACCTGCAGCTCGCTCGACGTCCTCGCCATCCACGCCTACGGAACCGGCGACTACGCTAAGGATAAGCTGGAAGCCTACGTCCAAACCGCAAACGACAACGGGAAGAAGCTCATCATGCAAGAATGGGGTGCCTGCTACTACGACACCGCCAACGAGCGTTGCAGCCCCAGCTCTGCACTGTCCCAGAGCCAGCGTGACAGTAACATTCAGTCCTGGGCTAACAGTATTGCCTCGGCTGGAATCCCTGGTTCTACTGGCAGATCCTGCCCAATGAGGATCCGCACCAGGATTGGGATTATGAGGTGGGCATTGATGGGGTGAATTGGTCTGCGCTTCAGAGTGCGGGAAATGCTGCGGCGGGTTATTCTTCTGCTTGGGACTTTTCTCCCTATTTGCTCTAGTCGCTGGGTCTGGGGCATGGTGAGCCACAGGGTACTCGAGTGTAACTGGACGTTTTGAACATGGCTGTTTTGGCTTCTTGATCTTCTGTTTACGTACTTTGATAGGATGACAGCTCGCAGGAGGCGGTCTCGCTGACTGCAACATGCTCAAAGTCTAGTTTTTCACCATGACCGGAGCTCGATCCTGATTGCTCTTCTAGTATAGCTACAGAGCTTGATGGTGAAGAGAGTCAATATATCAATTTTTCCACTATTTGACCGTGCAGGCTGCTCCGTAGAAGAGTTAATGTCATTGAACCGGCTGGCACCCTTGCCTCTTCGGCTCCAAGATATCACAGCCTCCCAACCCGGTTCCTCCTTAGCCAACCAATGCGTATCAAAACTATCAACCTCGAAAATTGATTCGCGCAATCAATTGCTTACTCCCAGACATACGCTTCCGCAGATGGTTGGCCCTGCATACCCGCCCAATCCCACGGCTTACTAGCCCCAGCCCCAGCCGTCGCCACATCCTTCTTCCCCTGCAAACCCCATATCTCAATGAGAGACCCATACCTCGACAAATCCTCAAAATACCGGCGTTGAAGCGCGGGCTTGTCGATCTTACCCGATTTCGTTTCCGGAAAGATCTCCCCAACGGGCAAGATGAGGAGGACAGTGGGCAGCATGTAGACGGGTAATGCCTTGCTGCCACTGGCAAGGTCTGCGCGGACCCGCTCGAGCGAGACTCGGGGTCGATCATGCTCGAAAGTAGGTTTCAGCACGGCTGCGACTTGCGAGCCGTTTACCTCGTCTGGAACGGGAACGATGTAGGCTTCTGCGATGTAGTCGAGGGATAGGAGGGCGTGCTCGATTTCGAGAACGGGGATTTTCATCCCGTCGGATCGGATGTCTAGATGGTTGGGTGGTTAGATGTTGGCCAGATGTGATGGAATATATAGGCGGGAGGGAGGACGAAAGAGGCGGAGAGAAGTCTTACGGTCGATTGATGCGCGGCCGTCGTAGATGTACTCGTCTCCTTCGAGGTGGGCCATATCACCGGTATGATAGAAGCCGTCTTTGTCGATGGCGGATCTCGTGGCCTTTTCGTCCTTCAGGTATCTGCGTTGTGGGATTAGTCGTCAATACCGGTATATGGAGCAGGTCTTGAATCGAAATAGCTCGAAAACAGACACCCATACCCTAATAGCATCCGTGGACTCTTCAATAAAATTTCTCCCCGATCTCCATCAGATAGTTTGAGCTGTACTCCAGGAAGAGGCTTTCCGATTGAGCGCTGGGTCCAGGCGTGAGATGAGCCAGAGACTGAGTTCAAGGGGGGTATCAACTAACATCGAGTGAAGAACCCAGCGGCGTAACACTTATACCACCTCCCGCTTCAGTTGACCCATACCACGTCTGAACAGGTCGACCCAGCAACTCGGACCAGAACTTCTTACTCCCCGAAGACAGCAGCCATGACCCCACCATAAGACTCCGGATATGGCGCGCTCCATCGATATACTCCTGCCGAATCTTCCTCGCCTCATCCTCATCATCCTTGTCGCAGCAGGAGGGAAAGAGGTTGGTTTCCAAATGCCTCTGTAGCCGCCATAGAATCTTCGGACTCGCCTTCAGATACGTCACTCGCTTCCGACGAATGCGCTCCCAGAACTCGCCGGGGGTGGCGGCATCTTGCGCGAGAAAATCAATCTCCATCCCCTCGAGGGCTAGCCGGATCGGTGGGAGGACTCCGCCCGCCCAGCTCACTGGTGTATACGCCAGATATGTCTCGCCTGGCTGAGTGTGGAGCGGGCCTGGGTGGAAGCATGTGCGCGGGAGGACGACGCCCTTTGGGGGCCCGGTCGATCCAGACGTGAATATGAGTGCCCCGGGGCGGGTGTCCGGGATGACCCAGTTGAGGTTAATAGTGGCTGGCTTAACAGTGGGCGGGTCTTGCGCGATTTGGACTGGCATGACTGAGACAGCTGCGAAGGAGGATGCGTGGCCGAGTTGTCTGGAGCCGGAGATGAGCAGAGCGGTGCCGCATTTTTGGATGATGTTTTGGCCTTCATCTTGGAGAATGGATGGCCCTGGTAAGACGTTAGTGTGCCAATTGGGATCATGAATGTACGCGGGTCCAGTGTATCTATTATCGGACTGCCTTACCAAGGGAACGACGGCGCCTCCAACCGACAATATGGCAAGACAGGCTACCACAAACTCATATCCAGTGGGTGCGAGTACACAAACAAAGATATGCTGCTCTTTCAAGAGACCGGTTGTCTCGAAGGACGACGATGGAAGGGTAGCATAGATAGCTTTGCGGGTTTGCACGACATCGTGGATGAAACGTTTATGGTCTGCAGTGATCTTGTAGTCCGAGTCGATGAACGCAGTGCGATCCAACTTCTGCCCACACTGGACCAGCCGTTGAAAGATGGCATCGTTAGGAAACTGACGATACTCTCGAAATGTTTGATCCGCCATGGTCATTGTCGAATCGACGTCAACTCTGCTGGAGCAGTCCCCCAGAGAGAACAGGGAACTGATAGACACGTGAACTGCAAGGGACACTTGCAATGGGAACGGGAATCCCAGACCCAGTGCTGAGATGAGTTGAATATCATGCATTGCGCTGTATTTTCACCTATATATAGATATGGAGTTCACCGCAAAAATGAAATCCTCTGCAGGGTGACGTGTCAGTATGCCTTGCCTCGGACTCTCTGCTTTCTCTGTAGTGGAGTACAGTCGGCTTTCGAATACCGCCTACCCAAGACCAGACTGCCCAGGTTTAAAGCAACAGAAACGGCCATCCGGATCCCATTTCAATCCAATATCGACCAGCCGCCTAGCTTTCTCGGGTGTCCAATATCTCCTGGTGGTATCTTGAAGTTCCGAGTCACCCACGTACGCTCCTGCAGAATAAGGCTCCAACCCCTTCATCACCCCCTGTACATGGGCCCGACAGCTCGAATCATCCCTTTCGTCATCGTAGATAGCTTCAACGCCAAAATAATGGTCCGAATGTACACAGAAGGCCATGTCGGGTGTATCCCGCCTACTGCGCGGGTTCATAGCCACCCATAACGCGAAGGACTGACGAGTGGGTAGACGGAGGAAGCCGTCTTCTAGCACGCTGACAACATCGGCGTCGTTCTGAATGAAGCTGTTTTCAACGTAGTGGCGTTTGTGTTTGTTCAAATGCATCTGCATCTCGTAGATACGTGGTAAGCTCGCCTCACGGCAGGTCCACGAGGCAAGGGCCCCAGGTGGGTGTGATTGATGGATTGGCTTAAGTACGGCCTCGGCGTCTTCCAGAGTTGCTTTCATGCAGAGAAGAGATATGTGGATGCAGACATCGTCGCGCTTCACCGATGTGACAGGACCGAACAGATATCTCTGTGTCTGGTAGACCACTTTGGGAAATGGAAAGTGCCCAGGTGAAGGCCTCGCGGTAAAGGTGTGCCGGGTACGTGTAGTTCGAGGATCGGAAGCCAGCTCTGGGGTAAGGGAGCAGTCTCAGATGGAATTTTGAGATGATACCGGGGAATGCTACAGGTTAAGCTCGTTTTAGCCGGCATCCAGCACTATGATCAACGGACATGACATACCGGGACCTGCCCCGCGAGCAGCCCAGAACAGGTCAGGGTTCTCGTCAACCTTGCAGAAGACTACATCCCCTCTTGCCGTTACAACCTCCACGGCATCAACCATCTCACAAGCCCAGCCCCAATTCTTAGAAATAGAATGTTAGTAGCGTCAAAAACACAGGCGTGATGCACATACCGCACAATTCCAACCCATGCCTCCCTGTAGAAGAAAGCCTCCCATTGCTACAGCTGCATGATGCCCAGCGGGAAACATCAGATCATGTTGCTGAATCAAAAGATCGTTCAGCTCGGCGCTCGTAACACTAGGAGAAACCCTCGCTGTCCGTTCCGCCGCGTTGACCTCAATGTCTTTCAGGGCGCTTAGGTCGACCAGGATCGAGTTGTCCTGGACACTCCACACTGGAAAGGAATGTCCGCCAGATCGGACGGCAACTTGGCACCCGCGCTCTGCTGCTAATCTTACTGCGGAGACAATATCCTGCAGATGAGCTGCCTTGACAATCGCGAGTGGAAACCGTTGCGGAGTACGCTTGTTAAAAACATTGTGCACGCGGGCGGCTTCGTAAGTAGAGGTGCTTGTGGTGTCTCTCCAGGAAACATCCATGGTTATGTAGATGATTTGGAAGTTAAAAAACAAGAGGTTTGAATGACTTGATTGTCTAGGAGAAGTGCGGAGGGTCGGAGACAGAAGGAGACCTTATATAGGCCTCAGTCACGTGCCCAACGAAGCAGGGCAGTGAATGTCACTGCCACTATAGGTGGGGGCGAACCTGGATCCCGACAATTATTAATATGTGGATTCAGATGCTGACCTGGTCTGTTATTTGAAGTAAGCCTGGTGGTCAGAGCCGGTGATCGGTGTTGCTGACCCCAACAAGTCGGTATGATCCGTTCTTATACTCCGTAGTAATCTGCATGATAGGCTTCCCTGGAAGCGTTGCCCGTGTGAAGACCGCCTGATAAAGTGGCTAATATGACAAATAACAAACTGATTATACATGATTACTTAGGTTCCTTGTGCATGGAATTAGACCTGTCTAATCTACCAAGGCAGGAAGATGAAGTTCATAATATGCCTCTGCGGCTGTGATGGCATAACAAAGCCCCAGTCAATATGTAGATCCATTATATAACTGTCCAGATCTTCTGAGTAATGTACCCATACACAAACCTTTTGATGATGATTTCTTTGAACGACCCTCTTCATCAACAAACGCCTATAAGTCTACCAAGAACAAATATCTCATAGTCTCCCTGCTACATTCACTGACCTCAATTAAGAGCTATCTGATAATCAACCCCATGATGCCACGGAAACATATGCAAACACTGCGCATTGAGCAGATTGACATATCTCGCAAAAGCACTGATCATCGCCAGGAAGTCTTCACGCGCTTCCTCGACATTTTCATTAGTTTCCACACGAGACTTAATCAACGACTCGATCTTCTGGAACGCAATCCATAGGAAATTGGCGCCAGTGTACCCCACAAATTGTGCCGGGATGGAGACAAACGTCATGTAGATGGTGATAAATGTCCCAGGTCGAAATGCTTTTGTGTTGTTGCCAACTTAAAAATGTTGTTCAGAGTGTTGTACCCCAGTGGTCGGACCTCGCCGTTGAGGAATGTCATTGTCGGGAAGTAGGAGTTTTTAGACCCGGCTCCTGAGGTTATCATTCCTTTGTGCACGAATTGGATGTCCTCGGATATACCGGACCATGATTTTTCTGTCTATATATATAGCAGTTAGGGATCTTACTATTGGTACCAAGGTACGGTGACACGACAGCGCATACCTGGTCATGTATCTCTTCCACCAGCGCCTTAACTTCCGGCGCGGCCCCCAAACGTTCGATCTTGAGGGCGAGGTGCCCCCCAGGTTCTGGCTGAGAAGCATCCCAGACTACCACCTCGATGACCTGTTTCGTATTGTTGCACGCATTCCATATCCCTTTCCCGGCTTCTACCAGCTTATCCATATCATCAGAGACAACCCGCCCACGAGGCGCAGCGGGAAAGTATTCCGTCAATGGACCGTACTTGATAGACGGATGCTGCAGCGTCGAGAGAAATACGGTTCCATCCGGCTCTGTTACTCGATTCGGGACTTTGTAGTCCGCGGGGTTATACTATCTTCATCAACACAGGTAGCGTCGGGATCCACATCGGCACTTACAATCAACTTTTCAGTCGGCACGAGATGATAGAGATGGTCGCCCGCAATGAGGGCATGGTTCTGCAGAGAACGGTAGCGCAGCTGGTCGTGGAGGAAATAGTCCGCGCAACCTACCAAGCCCGCCGCGAAAACTACGACGCCCTGGTCATCAACATCTTCCGCGACACAGCGCTGAACACCCTCCGCCAGATCGCCGGCGACATGGTCATCATCGGACCGTGCCAGGTATCCGCTGAGACGGCGCTGCGGCTGGGCAATCGGTATTCGGGCATCACGACGAGTAAGGCGTACAGACCCGTGGTTGAGCATGCGTTGCGGTATTGGAGTGCGGAGGTTCAGCCCGTGTCGGTTCGGTGGGTGGGTGTGAGTAAGGAGATGGATGTGGCGGTGGTGGAGGAGAAATCGCTGCTGCAGGCGCGGGAGGCGGTAGAGGAGGATGGAGCGGAGGTGGTGGTGGTCGGGTGTACGTTAGTGATTGGGTCGCATGAGAGAATCCAGAGGGAGGTGGGCGTGCCGGTGATTGATGCTGGGATTGCGGCGCTCAAGACGGCGGAGATGGCGGCGGGAATGAGGAGAGATTATGGGTGGGGGACGTCGGGGAAGGGGACGATGGTGTAGTTGACGCATGAGAGTTGAGGGAGATGGGGTTTATGCAGGAGGAGTATGGGTTTAGTGGGAGTTGAGTAGAGGCCTTGGTCCTGGATCCCTGGTAAGGGCAGAAGAGTAATGACCGATATAGACCTCACCAGGGGACAAGACCTGTGGAGTATCAACTCCAACTCTTACAATGATGTGAAGCACCGACCTTCGTCGACTAGCTCTACGTTGAAGATCAAATGCATCCTCTATGTAGATCCAGAACAGACCTTCTTATACATAGGCATACGCATAGTGACAGAATCCAGAACTACCTGAAATATACCATACTAGAGGCATCCAATGGATCTAGTGTGCGCATGCTTTTTGTGGCCCAGTACGTATTATTCTTTCCATGATCATAAGCCCGGGAGGTTACCTACTAAGACCTATAACTTTCTCTATCAAGTAATATGCGTTTGAACCCGCCCTAGATTAATATAGACTTTAGTATCCTGCCTAGGTAATACAAGTTAGTGTTAGAAGATATAACTGTATTCGAAAAGGCTATGTTCTACCTACAGACCCATAAAGGGCAGTATAATATAGTCAGCATAACTAGGCCTGGCTACCAATACTGAGATTGTGTGAGGGTAGGCAGTGTCTACCTTAATTACATTCACCAGATACTGGGCGGTGTGTCAAAATCCAGAACTACCTGAAATATACCATAAGAGGTATCTAGTGTGCACACACTTTTCATGGTCTAGCAGTCATTTGTCATTCCATACATGGACACATACATAGACACACATACATACATACATAACCATCCTAAAAGCAGGTGGGGTAAAAAAAAATGGATAAGGTATCTAACCAACGCCATGCCATACATTCAATAAATCAATCATAATCCCCTCAACAAACTCCCCTCCGCGAATGGATTCTCCGGCGACACATCCAACATCGGTTTCGCCGCGTTGCGATCACCCGTCGCCACGCCGTGGCCTCGAATCGCCCCACATTGACCCTGGACCGGTAATGCAGACCGGGCGAGCAGACTATTCGGGATAAAGGCCTCCTCCCCCGCGGACCGGCGGGATCGATGGGGGAGGTTGGTGCGGTGCTCGTTTGGAGGCGATGGTGGGTTTGTTCGAGGTACTGCGGGCGGTGTTCGAGCGTTGTCGGGTGCGGGTCGCATTACTGTGACCGTTGATGTTGATATCGGACGGAATATCAGGGAGAGGAGGCGGGGGCGGCTGTCGTCGCCAGGTCGTGGCTGGGGGGATCGCGATACCACCAACCGACTCCAACCCCGTGGCGGAGTCGATGAGTGGCTGGCCTGGTTCGACGGCGACGCCTTTGCCCTTGCGGATGTGTTGCGGTGGTTCCTGGTAGACAGGGGTGAGGTCGACCAGCGGTTTCACCTTTTGCGATTGTGAGCGTTTCATGAAGTCGCTTATGTCTGGGGGTGCACGGGTCGAGGTCATGGTATTGGAGCGGGTGTTAGAGCGGGTGTTGGGACGGCTGGGGTGGGTGGACATCGTGCCCACAAGGCCTTGTGCGACAAAGGGCTCCTCGGCCGCTTTCTTCTCGCGCTCTTCGCGCTCTTTCATCGCGCGTTGGCGGAGGGTGTAGGTTCGTCCGAGGAGGCCGGTGGAGATGAAGGGGGAGTCGCCGGGGGCGTCAGGGGTGGGATCGGAGTCGTCGGCGAAGGACTTGGGGAGGGCGGGGGGGGTGGTGCGTGTTCTCGGGTGCTCTTCTTGCGCGCGAAGAGATCTTTCGTCGGGTCGACTTGGACCGGTCGAGGGCTGGGGGAGCGCTGTCTTCGCTGTTGAAGCTGTCGCCGTGGGTCATGTTCAGCAGCGGCCGGGAGGGTTGTCGACTTTGCTCCGTCGGTGAATCGAGCTGCTCGTTTTGTCCCGCGCCCAGCGTGTGGACCATATACCAGCTGCGCCAGGTCTGCACGGCGCGGTACCACCGATCCGCGACAGAGCGGTCATTGGTCGCGAAGAAGTGGACAAAGTTCTCGGTCGACAAGAACATGTTGGACTTCTGCTGGCTCTTGATCGCATGGCAGATCTTCTTCGGCGGCTTGACGTTGTGCGAGAGGAAACTCGCTGTCGGCGAGTAGATGTCAAAGTCCGACAGGTGACACACGTTGGCTTGCTCCTGGCCGTCCTCCTTCTTCGACACGGTAATTTGTCCGTCCGCTCGTAGCGTGATGTAGCGTTTATCCCACTTGCGTGGCCGTTGGGAGTAATACAGGTAACGTCACGTCCGTTGGGGGTTGGACAGGCACCCGATGCGCATCCAACAGGGCCAGCGCGTCCAGACTAGCGGGGGGGACCACGATGAGGACATTTTCGCTGTCGTGCGCCCAGGAGTTGAGGACGTCGCGGATGGACTCGTAACGGCGTAGCGGCCGCTCCAGCCCTAATTCGGCGAATGACTCCATGAGGATGAACTTGGCTGGGTCGATGTCGCTCGTGAGCGCCTCTGCCGCAGAGAAAAGGAGGTCCTGGACCGAGGTCGACGGCAAGACAGCAAGTTCCGTCGACATCTTTTTGTATTGGACGGTGACTTTCCGTTCCCCAGCGTTGACGGCCGAAACAGGGGCATCGAGTCCCGGGAATCGGGTCCCCGTGTGTTCTCCCGAGTCGCGCTTCTCCTTGGGTCGTAGCGATTTGGCCATTCTCTTCCACGAGCGACGGTGTTGTTGTCGGGGCTGGTCGTGGCTGGATCGATGAGGACGCTCCTCTGCGTGGTGGTCCGGCTGTCGCGATCGATCCTCCCTGTGCTTGACGCTCTTTTCGCGCGTCGCAGGTCGCGGAGTCGGCCGTGTGGGCTTCGATTCCCCGGTCAACTTACTCATGGCGTTCTGGCGGTGCTGTTCGCGCTGGCGCTCGAGCTCCGTTTCGTCCTCTTCGTCTTCCCCGATAAAGGGATTGGCCACCGCAGGTCTCCGTCGCAGCTCTCGCGACGTCGGACGACTTGTCGCAGTGTTCATAGTGGTCCCCCGCGCTGGCGCATCGGGGGCTCCGTGGACGCGGGGACCGGCGGCAGCGGCGTCGAGTCGGACGAGGAGCTGGAAGGGGGCGCTCGTTGTCGACGATAGCGCGACATGCTGCGCTGGATGGTAGTCGGGGTGGAAGCCATGGTGATATCGCGCGGGGGAGACGGGGGAGCGCGCGGCGACGGCGGCGGCGGAGGGTAGGACTGTATCGGAAGAGGAGGGGCGGCAGGGGAAATAATTTCCTGGGGGTTCTTCGAGGCGGCCCTGCGGACGGAGCGATAGCGAGAGAACTTCATGGGGGCTGGGCTGGACGCCACCGGGGGGAGGTCGGGCTGGTCCATGGGGAAGGTAATAAGATCCGTCAGTCCCTACCAGGGAGTCGGCGCCAGGAGTCGGCGCAGGGAGTGGGCAGCGAGGTGGTGTGGGAGAGGCGAGGGCAGGGAACACATCATAAATGAAGCGTCTCGTGTCGGACTACAGGCCCGCCGATCCCTGCCGAACTCGGCCCCAGAGTCTGGATTGTGGATTGCGGTGGATTGGGTGGGTTTGGAAGCGTCGAGATTCTGTCACGATCGGTCGCACAGGAGAATAACCGGATGGGAGATTGAATGTAAATGAAAGAAATAAACTGAATGAAAGAAAAAAGAAACATAAATGAAGAATTGGAGAATTGAAGAAAGGGGTGCCCGGATGCAACACAGGATGAATCCCAACCTCACTGCCTGATCTCAGAGCACCGGCCCAGTAGGCAATCTCAATCCCCCTACCTAGTAGCTATGACGTGCGTAAAACCGCCCGCAAAGTCCGTGGGGTTGCGACGTTGGCCGAATCAGGGAAGCGACTGGAGACGCTGCAACATCGGCGGTTAGTCTGGTGCGATCGCGCCCTGGGCAAGTCGCATCTGCGAAATCACCACCCATTCTTCCGGCTTTCTCCCCCACTAGTCTCGGCCAAGCTGGTAGGGCGGCGTCCAACCGAAGGATCGACATTCTCTACGGCGATCCACCACGCATTCCTCGCGATTGGCGCGGGTGTCATCACTCACTCGCGCTGGAATGCGACGACGGCCCGGAGTGCTGCAGGCCAGTCGCAAAGATGCACCGGTGCGGTACCTAGCCGGTCCCGACGAGGACTCCGTACATGAGACAATTCAGTGCGATTAGATGTGACCGATTATATGACTATGGTTCTTTTCTCTATCCACCCTTCCGTCAAGGGACTAGCATAAGACCCAAGCGTAGAAATGTACTGTTACCACCAGATCCACCCTAGAGAAAATTTCCGAATCCCCTCATTACGGAGTACTGCGTACAGCTACTTCTTGTATGCCCCCAATTGTCGGCGCCTAGAGTTTAGTGAGCATTAGTCCCTCGCAATATGCACCGCAGCCGATCTCAATCAAATCAAAGGGGGCCGGAACACTCACCACCACGTCACAAAGTCCACCGTGCGCAGGTCGATGCCCAGCTCCTTCAACTCCCGCGTCGACAGGTGCGTGTCGTACGGTCGCTGCACGGACGCATTGGGGTCGTTGCCCTGCTTGTTGCGGATCATCCCCTCCAGCGACAGCCCCAGCACCTCCGCCAGCTTCTCGCAGATCTCGTACTTGGTCATGCGGTCCTCCGACGAGAACTGAAGGACCTTGGGCAGCTCCTTGATCCGCGACTTCTCCTTGATGTACTTGATGATAATGTCGCGGCATACCCGCGCCACGTCCTCCGTGTTCGTGGGGTACCGTTGTGCCCAGTCATCCATCTTCACCCCGGCGTTCGCGTCCTGCGACTTCCACACAGCGTCCACTAGTGTGTTGACGGCGCTCTCGGAGTTCTCCTTCGCGGCGCCGTACAGCACCGGCACCCGGAGTACGATCCCCAGCCCGGTGCCCTCCGTCTCCTCCAGCACCGCGACCTCCCCGTCCCGCTTCAGCTGTCCGTACAGGTTAGGCGGGTTCGTCGGGGCGTCCGCCTCGTACGGTGCCTCCCCTTCGGCCCCGGAGAAGACGTAGTCCGTGGAGATGTAGATGAGGAAGGCATTGCGCGTGACGGTCTCCTTCGCCAGCGTGCGGGTCGCCTCGACGTTCAGCTGACGGGCCTTCTCCGGGTTCTGGTCGCAAAGATCGGGCGATCGATTGGCAGCACCTGGGGAGAGTCAGATAAGGTTTCAACTATCGGGCGTGTTCGTCGAGTTTCTTCTTTCGAGGACAACATACAATGGACGACGATCTGCGGTCTGAATTCCAGTCAGTTAGGAACCTTATATCTCACTAGGGAATCCATCGCCGTGCCATTGGGCCATGGGGAAAAAAGCAACTCACTTCACATCATCGAGGATCTTCTTGATATCCTCGGGGTCTTCGAGGTTCGCCTTGAGGATGGTGGGGGATTAGCCCGGGAGTAACCCTGACCAACCACCAAACACCCCGAACTCTTGAAGGTGTTAAACACTTGACGGCCCAGGAGGCCCGTGGCGCCAGTCACTAGCACGACGGTCGACATATTGAAAGCGGTTGTCTCGGAGAAGGACATGGCGGGAGGGATCGAGTCTGCTGAACCGTTCTTGAGAGAAGCTTCCGTCCGACTGCGGGGCACTGAATGACGTAACAACTGCCTGCCTTGTTTGGTACGGGAGAAACAATCGCGGGTGGAGCAAGAGATGGAATCCGGTATGTAGATAGTAGTCTGGTGATAGTTGGGCAGTGTCGGAAGGGTTCGAGTTGTGTGTGTGTGTGTGGTGTGGTGTTGCAGGGAGATCAATGTCTCGGCGAGTCAGTTCTCGTCACGCTGCTGAACCTGTCTGCACTCCATTCCCGATTAGGAAGCGGCTGTAGCTTGTTAGCCTTGGCGGTGCGGCAGTCATCCTATGATTGACACCGAACAGTATACTTCCTACCCAGTAGGAACTATGAGGAAAATTTTAAGATAAGTGGCCAGGAATGTGTCTGACTGGTGGTCCTCAGAGCTCTAGGGCATCTATAACCTGGAAAAGCAAAGTCCCGTCTCTCTCCCATGCTCATGTACTTGGCGAATAGAAACTCAGTCTAGTCGCCGTCTCGAACCCAATGAGTGAGCACCGATGCGAGCCCTACGAAATAACAACCTCAGCCTCGAGACCACGAGGCTCGACGAAGCTGCGCCCTCGGGCTGCTGTATCTGTCATGCATGCTTCGAGAGTGGAGAACACGACGAAAGTATCATGCCAGATTATGGATTCTACACGGCCAAACAATTGATGGAAAATTATCATTCTTCCAAGAACCAATGGTGGTGTCTCTATCGGATGAGTAAGTGCATCACCAACTCGTCAAATTATGTCTGAACACCCGACTCGCCTGTTCTGGCCATGTGTGAACAAATGTTTGGATGACTACCCAACTGAAAGAACTCTCCGTACAACAGTTCTCTACAATCCCTCCACTGAGAAGTGTCAAATCTCGGGCGTGTCCTACCACTACTGGCACGAATGCAGGGAGCCAGCCGTTCCATGGGACCCTGAACAAGGCATTACGAAACAAACCTCTTGGAAATTCAGTGGGGTAACGACGCCTACTGTAGTGCAAGCGTTGCAATATAAACCCATTGAATTGTCCGGCAATAAAGTCCTCGGGCATCCCATCCATGCGCGGTGTTTGGGATCTTCTGTGTGAGCATCCCCTTGCAATATTTACGTCGGATAAGCTTCTCCCCGTCTTCAAAGCCTTGTGTCGTCAAGGCGAGGAATGGACCCATCGCCCGATTACTAGATACAGAAGAAGTTCTATTCACGTAGTGAAGATGGAGGTCAGTGCGTGGCCTATGTGTCTGTCTCATTATACTTGGAGTGCTCCCCGGCAGTATCCAAGGGCTGGCTGACTGCGTGGATAGATCCAAAGTCTAGCGCCCATATCCACTCACTAATACGCAGGGCGAAACGGTCTAACGGCCCAAACACCCATAACAGTCGGCTCTCTCGTCTTCCACCAGAGGTGCTGTTCATGATTGAAAAGTATCTGTCCGTGAAGCAGGGCTTGTCTGTACGGGAGGCAATTGGTATATACCTAGGGGATGCTTTTTGGCGTCGCAGGATTCCATTGACGTTGGTTCCCGAGATTAAGTCTGTTCCAAGCGCGAAGCTAGGTTGGGGATTCTTATATCTTCATTTGGAGGAACTATGGCGAGATCCCAGCAAATTGATTACCCGGAAATTCATCTTCAGTCGATTAGATACGACTTATACCAGACTTCGACCTCGAAGGTTTTCCCGACGGTGATATCCATAATGCCGATTGAGTTTGGCGCGTTGTCGTTTGTATGGGTGGCCGATTGTACTCGTACAGTTGAGTGTTCCGGCGGTCATCGAACTAATGCCTGCCAATAGGGCATTTCATATTAGAGCTTCATCAGTTCTTATCACCACTGCTCGGCCTATCCTGCACTCAAGTCCCGATCGGGAAACGGGTGCAGACAGCCACCACTCAATGCATTCCATGAGTTATTGCAACGCTACCTAGGTAAGTGACGGTAACAATCTGGTTGAAGAACTAGAACACGCCAACAACCCGTAGTTAGCAAAAACTGGCTCCCAAGTGTTGAATAGGTATGACGGTGCCGTCGAACTATCTAGAAAGGCCGGGATAAACGATATAATCCATGCATACTGTACTAACGGACCAACTTTTGACAGAAAGAGCACATACATTCCCACTATTGGTTCCATTCGCGAGATTACAATGGCAACACGGACATTGCAGTTACTGTCTCCCATCTCAATTATGACAGAAAATCTCCTCCGCTGACCTAGCAGTCGTAATACAAGACCAAGCGTACCCTTTATTATCAACCATATACCCAGAGCCAACATTATATTGATCACAATTGCTAACCCCTTCTCTAGCATCAAGTATCTGAAGATAATTAATTATGTCCCCTCCTTGGTCGATATCAGTATCCGCGGCTGACGCAACCCGACACTCCATCTGGAAGCGTTATCGACACTCGACAGGTCAACCGGGGCCAAGTTACCGTAACTAGCGCGATTCAAACCATCAAGCACGGCGCGAACCTTTGATTTCGGATTATCGCAGAGATGAATGTGGAGTTGCTCTTCCGAGCGACTAGCAACTGGGTTCACAGCCAGCGCTCCCGTGCTTCTGATCCCTGTATTCCGAAGCGTATTCAGTCCGACTTCAAATCTGACCCAGAAATTCGGGATGTCATGTAATTGCAGAATTCCCGGAATCAGATAGGTAGTGGTAATCAGATCGTGTGCCTCGTTGACCATGAACACGGGGGGTGTCTTTCGACCTGGAGTAATGTCGGTAGAGGAAATACAGCCTGTCGGTTGTTTCTGTTGCAGTCGCTGAATGCAGCCGCAGAGACTATGGAACCAGACGTAGCAGCCATTGCAGTCGTTGTTGGCATCGATACAGCCCGCGCCGCATGTGTTGAGTTGGGCGCGAGATGACACAGATACCCCAGCCGGAGGATCGCAGGACTGACTACAGTGTTTTGTATTGGTCTTACAGGTGAGAGCCGTCGGTGGGGTTGGAAAGTCGGATGGACAATTGCAGTTGGCCACGTCCATATTGTCGATGTCGCTTGATGTGCAGAGACGGACTAGTGCTGGGGTTGCGATGGTTTTTGAGCGAGAGTATCTGCGGCTAGGGCCAGTAGAAGGGTAGATACCCAGGAACCTTGAACGAAATAAATCCTCATTTTGCTTGCTACATGCAGGTAGATGTTCAAAAATAAAGTATAGATCAACCGCAGGGTATGATCGCCTGGCAGAATTTCACATCAGTCCTTTATAGTGATGAAGACAACAATCCATGATGTAACAATAGTAAAATGGCATGTCCGATCAGAGTCTAGAGGTGCCTAGACACCTTGATATGTGGTTATCCAGTAGAGGCGTATTGAACGCGTCCCGTCGAAGACATCGAAAGTTTATCGAGATCCCGGGGCCAAAGTCGGGTAAGCCACATGAGTTCGACCGAAACCTCGTGTAGTGCCCCAGAAAGCATGATAGGATGCCATGCTCTCACCCTTGTACACCTGCAGACTTGCCGTTCGGGACTCTTGATGTTCCCGCGGTCGAAATCCCTATGGGGCCTGTTGTTTGACATGAAGTGGCTGTCTGCTTTCACACATGTCCTACCGTCGTGATCCGGAAGACAAGTCTACTTGAATTCCTGCCTGGAGATATCTGACTAATGAGATTGTTGTGTCATGCAAGCTTGGTTTTACGGGAAAATTCTCAGTGTATACTTTGCCCAAAAAGTGCTGTCAATGGCTATATACCAGAGATGCTAGCCTCAAATGCCTTATGTAGATCATTAGGATGAATTCTGTCCTGCATATTTAATTCCACGTATCATATTCACGTCAATTCCAATTAATGTTAATGCTGAAGTGTTTCCAAGCATGCTTGGGTTGACCGAGGCTTCATCCTTGCGTATATATATTTCTCTAGCATTATACTACGGGTTAACTGTTCAGTCCCAACACCATGTGGTTCCCTGATAGAAGAATCGTTACAGACAAACCAAAGTCATAATGACAAGTCAATACGCAACATATGCATTTCATTGGTCTGTTCTTAGGGATATTGTAGAATCTGTCGCAGAGCTAGGACTTCGGTGAACTCTCCGCTTCAGCCCCCACAGAACCCCAAATGCCCAGCCCAAGCCAACCCCAATCAATATGGAAGTAAAAGACACACACCGTCCAATCAAAAGCGATGGGTAGCACCCGAGGTGGTGGCGGATAAGACGGTTAAGGGCCACAGCCAGAAGAAGCATCCGGCGGGACGGATGAGACTCCGGCGTCGGCGGTGTTGGGCCCACGCCGAGCCAACCACCGTTCATTTTTTAGAGGCCTCTTTACCTTGTGGCCAGCACGGGTTTCCTCTCAACACCTCCCACCCCGACCCTCACAACCGTCATGTCGAGCACCAGGAACTTCTCAGTCGCTCTGCGACGGGCTCGTATGCCCAAGCCCCGTTGCGCAACTCGTCCCATCATCACCGCCCGCGCGCCTTCCGCGCCCACTGCGACCCCGACGACGATCACCTCCGCCCGCACATTCAGTGTCTCCTCCACCGTCAATGCGACCAAGGAGATCAAATTCACCACCGAAGCCTACCCTAACGTCAAGCGGAACCCCGAATTCGCCGAGATCTCCGAGCAGGACGTCGCCTTCTTCAAGGAGCTGCTCGGCTCCCAGTCCGCCGTGATCGATGGCGTGACCTCTGACGCCGCCGACGATATCGAACCCTTCAACAGCGACTGGATGCGCAAGTACCGCGGCCACACGCGGCTGGTGCTCAAGCCCCAGACCACCGAACAGGTCAGCAAGGTGCTCGAATACTGCAATGGGAAGAACTGGCTGTGGTGCCGCAGGGTGGTAACACTGGTCTGGTTGGTGGCTCCGTGCCCGTCTTCGACGAGATCGTCATCAACATGTCTCGGATGAACACTATCCACTCGTTTGACGATGCTTCTGGTGTGCTTGTCGCGGATGCGGGTGTCATTCTCGAGGTGGCGGATCAGTATCTTGCCGAGCGGAACCATCTGTTCCCGCTGGACCTTGGTGCGAAGGGATCTTGCCATATCGGTGGCAATGTTGCGACAAACGCGGGTGGCCTGCGTCTGTTGCGCTATGGCAGTCTGCACGGTACTGTGCTGGGTGTTGAGGCGGTTACGGCGGACGGAACGGTGGTGGATGCGCTTTCGACTCTGCGCAAGAACAACACTGGTTACGATCTGAAGCAGCTGTTCATCGGCGCGGAGGGAACCATCGGTATCATCACAAAGATTGCTATCCAGTGTCCCCCGCGCCCCAAGGCCGTCAACGTCGCCTACTTCGGTATTGAGAACTACGAGAACGTGCAGCGCGCGTTCCGGGAGGCCAAGGGCCAACTGTCGGAGATCCTCTCGGCCTTTGAGCTGATGGACGGCCGCACCCAGCAGCTGGTGCACGAGTCTACTGGCAACAACTATCCCCTGGAAGGCCAGTACCCGTTCTACTGTCTCGTCGAGACGAGCGGCTCCAATGCCGAGCACGACATGGAGAAGCTTGAGGCGTTCCTGGAGCACATCATGGGCGAGGGAATCGTCGCGGACGGTGTCCTGGCCCAGGACGAGACCCAGTTCCAGGGTATCTGGCGCTGGCGTGAGGGTATCACGGAGGCCCTGAGCCACCTGGGAGGTACCTACAAGTACGATGTGTCGATCCCCCTGCCGGAGCTGTACCAGCTGGTGGATGACTGCAAGGAGCGGTTGACCAAGATGGGCTTTGTGGGTGACGACGACTCGTTCCCCGTGCGGGCTGTGGTGGGCTACGGCCACATGGGTGACTCCAACCTGCATCTGAACATTGCGGTGCGCCAGTACAACAAGGAGGTCGAGAAGGCGATCGAGCCCTGGGTGTATGAGTGGATCCAGAAGCGCAACGGCAGCATTAGTGCCGAGCATGGCCTCGGTCTGGCCAAGAAGGAGTTCATTGGGTACAGCCAGAATGACACGATGGTGAAGTTGATGAAGCAGCTGAAGCAGTTGTACGATCCGGTGAGTCCCATACCCAATACGACATTAGAGTGTCTGGAATGCATGCTAACTTGTCTGTGTCTAGAACGGAATCATGAACCCTTACAAGTACATCTAAAAGTACATTAAAAGCGCTACATATAGCCCGGCGCACCTAGCATAGTCGAGTTTCATAATTAGTATACCATGTGATTGATTGTTGATTGTTGTTTGATATATGTGACGTGGCTGAGACCGCATATTCCCCGATATTAACAGCTGCAGGGGAGCCACGATCCTTGCCACGCCATAGAAGCCGATATAGCGATAGCCAGGGTGGCTGCATGGGCTCGACGAGGCCTCGTAAACATTAATATGCATGCATTCCAGCCGGCTGCTTATCTCAGCTGTGCGGGTGCAGAGCGGCAGGCGGTGAGGCGGTTGCCATGCGTAACCGGCGGGCTGGGCGCAGAACCATGGGAAGCCGCCGAGCCGACCCATTGGATGCGATGGGGTTTCGTCTGCGATCGATCGACTTTATTATTGTTATCGAATTCTCCATCCCACGTCTTCAGCTTCGGTCCGTCCGCCGCTGTAACTCGTATTCAGCGCAGCAAGGTCGTTTCAGAGCGACGAGAGCTAGCGGGCTGTGCGAGTTGCCTGTCGTTGTTTTCTTTCCGGATTGTCTTTTTCGTGTTCGCTCGTCCGTCCCCTGAGCTTGATCGACTCAAATTCGAGCATTCCCGCGCGAACCATGGCGGACGATATGGCGAGTCATTATCAGATGTTGGAGGAGCTGGGGAGTGAGTGTCCTCTGCGCTTTGCAATTGATCTATTTATCTCGACCGACAGCTGACCGGGTTGCTTCTTTGTTTCTGCACAGGCGGCAGTTTCGGTACGGTGTACAAGGCGATTGACAAAGCCACCGGCGAGATTGTTGCGGTTAAACATGTACGTGCAAACGGGGGTTCTTGTCCACCTGACTAGCAGACAAGACACCACGAGGGGTTGCAGCAGCTAACGGACCCTTGCCTTCTGCGCGATTGTTAGATCGACCTCGAATCCAGCGAAGACGATATCCAAGAGATCCAGCAGGAGATCTCAGTGTTGGCGACATGTGCGAGTCAATTCGTCACCCAGTACAAGGCGAGCTTTCTGCGCGGACACAAGCTATGGATTGTGATGGAATTCCTGGGGGGAGGTTCCTGTCTGGACCTGGTATGTTTCCTGCGATCGGATGAATGGATTTGGTGTGTGGTGTTGACTGGCCATAGCTGAAACCCGGTGTTTTCAACGAAGCCCATGTCGCGATCATCTGTCAACAATTACTCCTAGGACTCGATTACCTGCACTGCGAAGGCAAGATTCATCGTGATGTCAAAGCCGCTAATGTCCTCTTGTCCCACATGGGCAAGGTGAAGCTGGCGGACTTTGGTGTTGCGGCGCAGCTGACCAACATCAAATCCCAACGGAACACTTTCGTCGGCACACCGTTTTGGATGGCGCCTGAAGTCATCCAACAGGCTGGATACGACTACAGGGCGGATATATGGTCGCTAGGTATTACGGCAATCGAGATGATCAACGGGAGCCGCCACATGCCAGTATTCATCCGATGAAGGTGCTCTTCTTGATCCCGAAGGAACCTGCCCCACGACTCCAAGGCGATCAGTACAGCAATACATTCAAGGACTTTATCGCGCAGTGTCTTACGAAAGATCCCGATCGCCGGCCCAGTGCGAAGGACCTTCTGCGACACAAGTTCATCCGGAATGCGGGGAAGACCGAGGCTCTCCAGGAGCTTATCCATCGCAAACAGGACTGGGATGGTGGTCGAGGCACGACAAAATAACATCAAATATTATGCGGAATCTCTGTGGGTGCTCTTTATCATTGCATAAAGATGATGGCTGCTAACATCCGCCTTCTAGCAATACGATAACGCATCGCGACAATGACGACGATGGCTGGGTATTTGACACCGTTAAAGCCCGACGATGGTAATCCGCGAAGACAAGCACGAGTCGGAGAGTGAACCCGACGACCAAGACTTCCTGTACGACGAGACCTCCGAGATGATGAGTGACCTGCACCTTTCAAATCCCCCGGTTCCTCCGAAGCATGCGACGAACATCAAATACCGCTGTGAGACGAGTACCGGTCCCTGACCCGAGCCCATCCATCCGCCGAACACAGCGAAAACGACGTTCCAGCGGGATGAAGCAGCCTCTCGGCGTCGACTTGACATTCGGTAACAGCCCGTCCACTGTTCGCCAGTTCCGCCGCGTATCCGACAAGGTCCCGTCGGAGAATTCATACATGTCACATCCGTCCCCAGCCGACGAGAACGCCAGCCCGAAGACACCTTTCTCCGAGCCCAACAGCAAAGAAGCGCAGCTCGGCCGTCGTGCCTACAGCAAGGCAGTTGGCCTGGCCTGTCAAGAGGTGCTTGGCACCACCGGCGACCAGGAGAAGCGCGAGGCGATCTCGCGCCTGGCGGAAGCCTGGAGCGATCTAGAAATGGTGGACCCCGAAGGTCTGTACCATATCATTAGAGCGACCAACGACAAGCTTCTGGCGTAAGTCTACCCACCGTACTCCTTTTCTAGCCCCTGGTTCGGCTGTTCCATTTTTACTGACGAATTTGAACCAGGGATTCGAAGCTGTCAGGTCTCGTCCCGCAAGCTCCACAGCCCGAATCTCCACAACGACCACGCCTAGTGTTGGCGCAGAACAACCCACACCTGAAAAGCCACCACCGGCGGCGGCAATCGACGACGGCGCCCGAGTCGAGCCCGCTCCAGCCGTCCCAGTTGGCGAACCTCCCGGGACAGCAAGTGCCCGGGATGGAGCACACCAGGCAATTGTCCGATGTGCTCTACCAGCGATGGTCGGAAGGCCTTCGCAACCGATGGCCCGGGTTGTAGGATCCTCACCTCATTCCCGCGTCGGGTTGTTTTCTTTTCCTTGATCCTTTCCTTCTTTGTACAAAACGGTTCTACAGGCGTTCAGATCTGGTACATGCCTTCTTCTTTCACCACACTCCTTGCGACGAATACGTCGCCTAATTTGCACTCGCTTGGCACCTTTCTGGCCCTGATGAGGGTTTAATGTCTTTCGTTTCTGCGCGTGGCTCTGTCTGAGGGGTGCCGGACATTCCCTCAGCGGAGCCATGGCTGTTACTGCACGGTAGGCCTGTCCGTTTCCGGATGGGAATGATGGGTGGCCGATGATACCTATACCCAACTGCTTCTCCTTCGTTATGGTCTTGGAGTTGGTTGATTGGATGTGATTTTCTTCTTGTCCTTCGTGGCCTTTGTGTTGTATGTGTGATTGCATGTTTCTCTTCATATAGATATTGTCTCTTCGATCTGGACGTGTATTCGTCTGCAGTCTGTCAATAATATCTGTTCATCTATACTCATTGATCCTAGGCCTAGGAATACTGCCGGTATGTGTATGGCAAGGAGCTTCGTATTAAGGCCAGATTAAATTGGGGCGGTGGAGCCTCGTGCAGGGGATTGCTCACGACGCATAGAATCATATCCCATGTGCGCAACCTGCAAGATGCCGATCCAGTTGTGCTTTATGAAACACTTCTATGAGAGATAAAAAAAGAAAACTTTCTTTCTATAATACCGGACATGATGCTATTCAGAGGATTCTACCTACTGAGGAGATACCTTCATACAAAAAAAGACAGCTCCCATGAAACGCCCGCAGAGCCGATCGTTGCCCCTGAGGCGTTGAAGGCGGAAGGGATGGGCGGTCAAGAGCGACTAAGACGCCCGCGTAATTTCACTTCGCCGTTAAGGAGAGCGTAATCTTACTCCAGCACATGCTCCAGGCTGGGCCTTTTCTCCTCTTCTCTTCTTCTCTTCTTCTCTTCTGCTTCTGCGTCTTCCTCTCTCCTTCCACCTCTTGCGTCCGTCTCTCTTTATCGTCTCCCGACGCATTCAATCCGGTTGTGGTGGTTTGTTTCCTGTTCGGTCCTCGTGGTGGTCTGAAAGGGCTTGTTTTTCATCTTAACGCTGCATTCTTTTCAATCAATTCGAGGCCAGCTCCTCCCCGGTTCTCTACTCGTTGACTCCCGTGTCATGATTCTCTCCGAGCCCACCCTGCCGCTTCTGTGATAACCTGGGAACTGCCGCCATGGGGGATTGGGAGACCCCCGGAACGGGCGTGGCCGAACCGTTACCGGAAACGTGCCAGCAACATGATCCGCCACCGCAGCATGACGACGACCAGCAGCAACAGGAGGCTCAAGAGCTCCTCCGTCAACAACGCCAGCTCAAGCGCTCCTCTCTTCCTGCCCGGCCACATGCCGCCGCTCGACACACCAAACGGCTTACCCTCAATTTCCCCATCAACCTGCCTCCGGGTGTCATTGCGGACAACGTCTCGCCCTCCCCCGGCGCCATGACTCCCGTCAGCCGATCCTCCGCCCGCCAGTCCCCTGTGCCTCCGATCAGCACCCAGTTGGCCTTTGATGACCAGGACGACGGCTCCGGGCTGTTGACCGCCATCGCCGCCCAGGAACGGAAGGTCCTCGAGCTCCGCGAGGAGCTCCAGCGCGCCGAGTCGCATCTCGACTCGTTGAAGAAGCAGTGGGCGCTTTCCGAGAAGACGAAGAAACGCACTGAGATTAGCCATCGCGCCGAGCCCCTCCTCCCGCTGCGCTCCCCCGACCTGCCTGGTACCGATACCCCTGAGAACCAGCAACAGCAACATACCCGCGACCGCAGCGTCGCTAGCTCCGAGGACTCGTCGTCTGTCGCGCGTCGGCCCAGCCTCGGTATAGTCGGGAGCTCGAGCGCCGGCAGAGTATGCGCGCTGCCGCGTCGAAGGGTACGCGGGTCTCTGCGAACGGCCGCCGGGTCTTCCAGGGATCGCACACTCGAACACTGTCGCTGTTGTCGCCTGTGACCGGTGCCAGTGGCAGCCCGTTGGGCTCTGCGTCGGAAGCTGGCACGTCCGACCCCGATCGCATCGGCCGGTCGCCTCGCTCGGCGACCCTGCCGTCGTCGACGGAGCGCACGCCCATGATGACAGTCGACGACTTGAACAACCCGAGCGAGGAAGTCATGGCGCAGTGGCGGGGAATGCCGCCGCCGTCGCGTGAGGCGCTGATGCGCACAGGACGACAGATGGCGTCGACCTACGTGAAGGTCTGTGGACGTTCTTGGAGGATATCAGACAGGCCACCGTGGGCGAGGAAGGAATCAACGCGACGGAATCACGGACGATGCGCAAACGCGACTCGAGCTCGACCTCGCGCGCAGCCGTGATCGTCTCTCGGCTGTGGCGGCGCAGGGTGGAAGACAACTCTCCCGGTCCCCGTCGACGGGGATGTGCGGGCAAGGGGACGAAAACTTCTGGTAAAGACTCGCAATCGGCGGACATAGGCTCGTCGTTCTGGAGTGAATTCGGCATTGATGCACCTGGACAGAAGTCCCCTCACGGTCAACCCCAACCCGCCACCAACACCAATCCCGACGGTCCGAACGTCCCCGACGGGTCCAGCGCCCCAACAGCAGCAACAACAACGACGACAATCACCAGCTCGATGTTGACGACAACTGGGATGAGTGGGACACGCCACAGCCGAAGAAAATGCACACGCCTTCGTCGAGTCGCTCGACGCTTGAATCGAGAAACGACCAATCCCCGATGACCCAGGCCAGTAGCCCGCGCACAAGTACCAGGTGAGTGTCCGTGTAAGTAGGTGGTGGTCTCAACAGTCTATGCGCTGACCGATTCTAGTTTTGGAGACTGGCGCCAACAGCAGGACGCTCACGTCCCTGACCCGAGCGTGTCGATGGTATTCCCTGGCCGCGATCACGAAGTTGACTCCGTCCAAGCTCACCCGGACTGCCTCGAATCTCATGGCGGAGTGGGAGCGAAGTCTGTGCCGTCTCCGGAGCGGAAGGAGAGCGATAAGAAGGATTGACTTGATTCTGACTATTTCGCTCAATTTTGATCAATGCATCTCGACACGATGTATGTGTATGTGATATGGAATTTGTTCTCTTCGATCTGTACAGATGATTGCGCACTGCTTTGGTGGAAGTTGGCATACGACGGATTCACGCAGGGTTATGATTGATCGCAATACCCTTTACGAAGCGCTTATGATTCTTGTCACTCTTTTATTATTATTTATGAATATAATTGTTAACCTTGCATCTTCGACCTTTACTGTACTTGTAGATAAGGTGGGCGGGAGTTCCCGTCATATCACGTGATATACAGCGTAGTTGGTCTGTTCGCCTGCCGGAAATAAATTTGCGCCGTCGCCTCTCCGATCTCCGCAAAAAGTCCGGGGCGTGATCTCGACCAAACTTGACCTTCTCATATCGCCCCTGCCATCGACACGACGCTGACGGCCTTCCCTCGACATCCGATACAACACATTAGAAGAAAGAGACGACACAGACAGAAGACATACAGACAGCATGAGCGTCCCTGGAATGACACCGCCGATGGGTGGCATGGGTGGAAACAACATGTGGGCATGAACGAGCAGGAGCAGGCGATGGTCAAGATGGTTTGTCTCTCCACTCTTTCACTCTCCATCGGAAGGATGTATATGGAGGGTGGATGGATGATACTGACTGATGCGACGAAGATGTACGCCGCGATGGAATCCTGTCCCATCAAGACCGTCATCTCCGGAACGATGGGTTTTGGTCTCGGAGGTGTATTCGGTTTGTTCATGGCTAGTGTACGTGCCCCATTCTCCCTACTTCTCTCCTTCCTACCCTATCCCCAACGATCACGATGACGACAACGATAACGAAATTAACACGAGCGACGATGACAGATGTCCTAACTCAACCTTCACCCCCCAAGGCAAAGCAATCATGGACCTCCCCTGGCGCGAACAAGTCCGCCGTGGCTTCAAAGACATGGGCTCGCGATCCTGGTCGTCAGCCAAGAACTTCGGCATCGTCGGCGCGCTCTACTCCGGCACGGAATGCTGTATCGAGGGTCTCCGCGCGAAAAACGATCTCACAATAGTGTTGCGGCGGGATGTATCACGGGTGGGATTCTTGGTGCGAAGGCGGGTCCGCAGGCGGCGGCGGCTGGGTGTGCGGGTTTTGCGGCGTTTAGTGCGGCGATTGATGCTTATATGCGGATGCCGTCTGAGGAGTAGTGGTCTTTCTTGATGTGTGGCTGGTGGGATGGGGATGGGATGAGGGGATGTGTGTGTATGTTATTGCTTGTGGGTGATTGGCGTTTGATCGATCTCGGATTTCTGGGATAGAGGTGCATTATTGGCGTTTGCTTTGCTCTTTGCTTTATTCTTTGTCTTTTGTCCTGCTTCGACTGGATTGCTGGTCTATGGCTTATTTGGCTGACTGGCTGGTGCTGGTGCTGGTTGCTGTGTTGGGGATGAACTCACTACTCCTCTTTAGTTTCTGTATTATATTATTATATCCTAGACAAGCTCATTCCTTATCTGATTGAATGAGATAGTGCGTAGGCTTGTGGATGGGACTGAAAGGTTGTAGTTATTGAGAGGCCAAAGTACTGAGAGTAGGTAGACTTGATTATTCAATATCAACGAAGCCAGAAGTCTTAAGAGTATGGACGTTATTCTATAGGAACATCTAAATCAACTAAAAAGCCGTAATTTGAAGGAAACTAGAGCGGTCAGGATCGTTGTGCTGTGCTATGGACATGGCGCTTACTTAAGAATAAATACATGCAATTGTTCGATGCCGATGAATTAGAGTTATCACGCTTATCGCTCCGACAAAAATAGACAGACCAACTAAGACAACAACAAACGCCACCCAACACGCAACTCAATTATTGATTGCTCCACCCCCGTAGATCTATTTGTTTGATCTTGCAACCTATAGGTATAGGAATGCCCTCGTTACCCGACTGTCCGGTGGAAATCCTCCTATCCATCTACAAGAACCTCGATCGAATCATCGACGCCGTCAACCTAGCACAATCATGCAAATACCTCTGTGAAATACTTACCTCTCCTCCCCACCGCTTGACCATTTTCAAAACCATCATACGCGTAAGCACATACCTACCCCAAACCCACCACATCCAGACAAGAAAGAGTAGACACAACCTCACCACAGAAAAAAAAAAAAGCACATGACCCTCCCCAGCACCCCGTCCTCAACATGGCTAGAATCCGAATCCCACTTCGGTCAACACACCCTCTGGAAACCCAACCCAACCCAATTCCCAAACCACATAATCGACAAACCCACCACCACCTTCCTAAAACAAGTCGGCCTCCCATCCGTCAATTCAACGACGGCGATGACTTCCCCTGGGACTCGACCTACCTGATGCTCACCGATCCAGACACGGAAATGCCATTCTGGGGCGAAGACGAGTTATGCGGACGGGACAAACTCCCCGGCTACGGGGGCCATCCGGGGATGGCGTGTTACTAATCGGTACGTCGGAGAACCGGATGGCGCTGATTTACTGGACGGGGTATGTTGTTCTTGGGGATTCAGGGCGGATTGAGATGGAGCAGACGAATGAGGTTATTGCGGGGTCGGTTATGGGGTTTTTGGTTGGGTTGGGGGTGCTTAGGGAGGTGGGGATTGCTGTGAGGAGAGTCGATGAGTGGGTGATGAGGAGGATTCGGGGTATGGGGGAGGAGGAGATGAGGCTGGTTGAGGAAAGAGAGTGGTTTGGGGGAGATAGGGTGGAGGTTTTCGAGTTGTTGAGGGAACGATTGGGGGAATATGGGATTGATATTGACAATGGGGGATTTTGGAAGCCTTTGTTTGACCATGTGGTTAGGGTACGTACTACGTAGGGAGTAGTTACTTACGTGTGAGAATGACCACTGCGAATTTGGGTAGACCTGGAGAGTTTAGTACCGTCTGAGATTGTTGATAGTAGTTATGAAACCCAAGGCACTCTTCATATACAATGAGCTTCTTACCAAAGTTCTTTCCTACACGCAATGACTATTTGAACGGCACAAGAGCATTGACAAGATAAAAAGCCAAACTTTCACATTTCAGGTATACTTCTACAGAGTACAGATAGTATCGACTATGTAAACGACAGGTGGACTCTCTACCCGAGAGATGAACAGACCCAATCAAGAATTTTTTGGAGTCTGAGATCCACTGACTATCACACCCTATCTCAACACCACCAGGACAAACCAACAAGTCCATCTACAGGGCGGCGAGGACCGCGCTGTAGGCATCCTTGGGCTGGTAGTTGGAGTCGAAAAGCAGGGGGCTGTCACTCGCACGCCATGAGTCCTACCATGCCGTTAGTCTCAACAAGATACAACAATTCATAGAACAGGGGGTCTTACCTTGTCAGAGACACCCCAGACGGTAATTCCGATGCAGCTCTCCACGTTCAGACAAGCGTTGACGACCTAAATTATCTTCTTTAGCATTTGCAGTTACTGTTGATAGAGGGAACACCGACATTGACGTAGTCATCCGCACTGGCTCCTCCGATATCCAGCTCGGTGATGGCAACTTCAGAGGCACCGGTCGATGCAAGCGCCTCCAGGGCGGCCTGGCATCCGGAGGTGGGGAAGCCTCCCACGCTGGGTCTGTGGTCAGTACTGTACACTCTTACCATGGTGAAAGATATTACCTGTAGTGAGATTGAGAGCCTAGAAACGTTAGTTTACGAAGAAAATCCAGCAGAAAGGAACACTCACCAACTCCATCAATAGGCACACCAGCAGCGATCCATTCGCCGACCTTGCTCACGAAGCCCTGGGTCTTGGCGTAGTTGGCGTCATCCAGGCTGTAACTGGTTAGCATCCTGTTGCGTGTTCTACGGAGTAGTTCAGAGAACCCACTTGTAGTCATTTATGTAGAGCTTCGCATCGGGATCAGCGGCACGGGCAGCCTCGAAGGCGATGCGCACAAAGTCCTCTCCGAGAACGTTGGAGAAGACGCTGTCGCGGAGGGTTCCATCTTCGTCGAAGATCTCGTTGACCACATCCTGGGGGTGTTAATGCAATGCCAGAGACATAGAAAGGATGATGACATACCCAAGCGTAGATCTTGCCCTTGTACTGGGTCATGACGGCGGTCACATGGTCCTGGATGACGGTGTAAGGGCAGCAGGATCACTGATCGAGGAGACCCATGAAGGGAGCTGAGAGTGCCAGACTAAGGTCATTTTAGTCAACACAGGTGTTCAGCTATTCATATGATGGGTAGAACTTACCGAGGGTGTGTCCGCGCATCAAGATTCCCTTCTCCTGCGCATAGTTCACCTACGCCCTATCAGCCAAGTTCATATCGAGGAGGAGAGGAAATCAGAACATACCACATAGTCACCCCCAGCAAAGTTGAAGCCACCCTGTGTAGCTACCTGAGGTCAGCGATGGCAACCAAGGAGAGCGAAAGACATACGCTCGGTTGCATCCCACTTCATGCTGTTCTCGCAAGTCAAAGCACCAAAGTTGGAAGCAATGATGGGCTCATTCTGGGCATTGTCCAGCAGAGCCTGCTCCGCGATGGTGCCAAAGTACTTCTTTCCAGCAGCGGTGAAGGCCTCATTGAGACTCGATGATTGTCGGCTTGCGACGTGTGCGGAGACGACGGCAACGAGAAGAGCACCACGAGCGAGGGATGAGAATTGGACCATTTTGAACGAGTGGTATAGCTGATAGTACGAGAACGAGGCAGATGAGAGTTAGATCTGAGGGCTTCTGGCATCAACGTCCAGCGTTCCTGACGTCTACATATATAGAGGCAGGACGCCTGTTGATGACATCGTCTTTCTCCTACGCAATGGTCTATTCAGCCAAATGCGGTTTCACTCGGTAGGCTCCGTCAGGAAATTAGAAATTCAATTAATTTAGGCAGAATTAGGCGACTGATGAAGAAGATCGACAAACGCGAGACCGCCACTGTTTCTATCAGGACAAACTCCGTGAGGGGCAGGGGAAGGGGTTGTTTTGATACCCCAAACCGCTAAACAAGCTAGGGTCTATTCAAGGCCAGGGTCCCTCGGTAATGATAACTGCCGGGGTGATTGATGCCCCTTAGCATGAGTTGATATTACATGACCGCAAAGCAGGAGTGATCTGCACGCCATCAAGGCTGGACATGCACGAGACTCTGGGGTAAGGCACCTCCGGGTAATCGGCACAAACGGTGCTAGTATGAGGGGATTCGATTTTAAGGCTGAATCCAGTGGTGTTTGAGAAAGATCATGCTTCCTTATTTAGTAAAACAATGCATCTGTAAATTACTTCCTCGATCTGGAAAGTGCCGTCCTACAAGTTGCAGACTCAGACCATCTGCGACGGCGCATCTGGATGTCTTGCCCCGCTTCCCGATTAGTCGCGGATGAGCCCTAACTAGTGCCACCATCGGCCATGGAACAGCCACGTTCCACGGACATCACTCTTTTTCAAACATCGTCTCTTCTCAGCTCGATGTCAATGTTCCAGATTACGGGAACCGCCACGAATAAGTCCTCGGTCTGTCAAAATGGCCAGATGTCGAGCCTCTCCTCGACAAGGCCATCAACTTTCCATCCGAGATAACACAGGAAGAGAAGCACAAGATCGCTGAATGGATTCCGACCCGCGAACAGATGGAGGCTAGAACTTGGAAATATCTCAATCGATCCTTGGATGAACTCTTTGAAGTTGCAGCAACAGATAGAGATTCCCTTACCTATCCGGACTGTTTGATGATCCTGCAGGGGTTTAATCTCCTTTGTAGACGGGACCATGTGGGCCGTGAGATGGAGAAATTGCACCGTGCCGAGCTATACCCGGCGCTTCAATCTAAGTGGGAACAGGCTAGGGCAGCTATTCTCTCAGACTTCGAGGTTCATGCAATCAAAAATGCGGGTGATCTCGACCTTTACGAACAAAGGCAAGACGAGTATCTTCGTCGAGGAGGCGGGAGCGCGCGGAAGCGCGGAGATGCCCGGAGCCCTGGATCCAAAGAATTATCAATCAAGGGAGCGACATGAGTTGGGGTTATGTGATATACTGTCACTCCCTAGATGATTCACAAGATTGGCAGTTTTTCCGGGCCAACCTTGATCAAGCGATTGGTGCTTTACCCATGCTTAAATTGGGTGCAGATACCATTCGAGACAAGAAAGTGGCTGATCTAGTCAATTTTGACGGACAAGAGGACTATTTTGGTCGCCTACGAGAGTAAGTACCTTGAATCTTGCACCCATGGGTTCGACGCGCTAAGTTTGTAGGACCTTTCGGAATGTACGAGAGCAAAGGGCACTCAAACCAGGCGTCCTTCCACATGTGTTCCTTTATGTGACTAGGGAGTGCCGCGAATCCTGGACCGATGCACTTTACACCTGGATGTGGGCAATTGACCCGGACTGGCCTCAAGACGGCCCGGATGAAGAGGGGTACGATGGCAAGGTGGCTGTCAATTGGGCTGTTGCATATGACAAATTTTACAATTTCATGTCGATGGGTACGTTCTCCTTGAAGGATATATGGAGAGACTTGAACCAGATGCGTCAGAGTGACCCTGATTGGGTGCCTGGGTGGGGGATCACCAGACTTGATCAACCTGCGCGTGTTTGGCCTGATATCTAAAGGACGTACTCTGATTCGACCGGTCGAAGGGATCGTGCTTTCATTCCTCGCATAATGATGCTCTTGCTGACTTCCAGTTGTTCATGTATGTGATCCTGGCGTATCAATCTGGAGGATTTTGAGTAAACAAACCCAATGGATCTATAAAAGTACCACGTAGGCAGCGATCCCCACAGAATCCTCTTGACCGGATATAACTTCCGTGGCTTGACTTGGCGTACGGAGCTTTATTAGTACCACATAGGAAGGTAACATGTCGATCTTGTCCACGTTTGAGATCTTGAGTGCGCCAACCCTGCAAGCCTTCAGGGATGCTAAATAGCCTGAACACTACCTCATGTGCGCGAAACGGGGATTTCATCGGTTATCGGCATAGATCGGCATTTAGGCCTAGGTTTGCAATATTTACTATATTTTGCCTTCGACAGAGTATACTTCCGATGGATCGGGGAGGCGACCGCTCTACAAAAAGTAAATTATATGAGGAGGTCTGAGGTCGGCAGTTGTTGGATAATCGCGGATAATCGCTGCCTGATGCTTGCCCAGAGGACTGAATGCAACGTAGCTAACTAACTCCGGTGGGGCTTGAGACAGCTGCCTCAGGGCTCGAAGTATGCCTCCTGAGACTAAGACTGCGAAACAGGTGTGGGGAAGTGATGCGGCGTCACGCCGTTATGTGTAGTCTACAAGCCTTGGTCCCATGGACTTCACTGAAACAAGTAGAGTAGTAGCTAGGGAACGCAACTGAGCGGAGGTGCGCAAGATGCTTGTAAGTATGGGTAGATACTCCTATTCAGCAATCTGCATTCGTTATACAAAACACATATAATTTCATCGTACAACAGCTCTTACTATAACAAACATATACCAGCTACTTTGAACTGCCCCTTGACACAGAGCGCTAAGAAGACAAGTCAAACGAGTCCAGCACCACACTCCCACCCAGCTCCGCGGTTGCAAAATTAAAGATGCCAAACCGATACCCCATGAAGAATTCCCAATCGTTGTTGAGCACATAAGGCTCTCCCAGATCGGTAAATGTCTCGCCATCCAAACTATACGAGAACTGGCCACTACCAGCTCCAGGTGTGATATCAGCCCTCACACGCAGCCATACCTCGCTGCCAGAAAAGTCAGCAGTAGCAGTCTCCGTCCCGGTCGAACGGTATTCCAATCACTATCCATCTCGAGGCCCGTTGTGACTCCGATATGAGAGGCGCCCCCATCATTGACTACACCAATCCAGGCGGAGAGATGGCGGAGAAGGGAGACCGGCACGATCTCCACTGGCCATGGAGCTGGTGTCAAGGTGGATGGTAGCGGTGGAGACAGGGCCGAGGATTCGCTGGGTTAAGGTATTCCGTGCCGCGTAGAGGTCGTTCGTTACGGTGGCCGTGTTGAGGGTGAGCCCGTCGTTGATGGACCATTTCTCGTTATCGGGGTTATGGTTCATTCCCATTGTGGCAGGAGGGCATCGCCGGTGAAATTATCAGTGTATGACTGGAACGAAGAGATTGGAGTCGAAGGTGGTGTGATATTCGGTGCGTCGTAAGTTGCACTCCAGCCACCGTCAACCAACTCGACCGAAGGCCAGCCATCGCTTCCCCATATTAGAGGAGCAAGCACAGGAATTCGTCCCCCGGGTAAGCATCGACGAATGCCATGTAATACCAGTCTCCGTTGGGGGTATCGACAATCCCTCCCTGGTGCGGGTATCCACCACCCGGGACAGGATTGCCGGAGTTGGAGATCAACAAGCGACGCTCATAGGGACCAAATACACCAGAAGTCGACATAAGCACATGCTCCTCGTTCGCGGGATGAACCACAAAGATGTAGAAGTTTCCATCGCGTTTGTAGAATCGAGATCCCTCGAGATAGCCAGCATCATCCTGCGGGAACACCATTTGGGAGCTCACTTCGCTCAATCCGTCATCGGAAAGCTCGGCGACAGTGATCCCACTGTTTCCGTAGGCAACATACATCTTATCATCGTCCGTGACGAGCAGGCCACAGTCATAGTAGCATTTGTCGATTGTCGAGGCCTGGGTCCAGGGGCCCTCGGCATTGGGAGCTGTATAAATGTAGGTGGTACCGTCGATGCAGCCCATCCAGTAGAAGGTTGATGTACTGGGCCGGTAGTTGATAGTCGAAGCCCAGGTACCACCAATGTATGCCTGTGCGCCGTCTTCGAGATAGTAGCTTGGACCGAATGTAAGCTCGGGAATGGAGTGGCCAGCAAATTCCCAATTCATGAGATCGTAGGAGCGAAGAATCGGGGCTCCAGGAGAGTAGTGCATGTTCGAGGCAGAGTAATAGAATGCATCATCGACACGGATAATGTCGATATCTGCAAGTCTGCCCAGAACACTGGATTTGAGATCTGGGCCGCTGCCATGCTTGCCAATGACATGAAGTAGAGAAGTATGTATCTCATCGTGAACTGGAAGGGTACGAGGTATCTTGGGGTTTGAGAAAGCGTATGCTTGGACACGATACTATTGAAGGGGGACGTGTCTTTTACAGAAGTGACACACCCTGCTAAGTTGCCATGGTCAGCAAACCGGCAGTTCAATTGTCACTCAACTGATATGCCGCTGCCCACCGGAGTTTGATGGATAAATTAGGTCAATAGCAAGGGCATCGGATGACGAATGTCAACCGTTCACCAATCCCCCGCGCAAGAAGTATCCTCACAACTCCCATCACCTCCGTGGGGTCTACTACAAGTCCATGATGTGCACTGATTCTTGAATCCCCCTGTAGCTCATCCAGATCACATGTATCCAATCGGCAAACATCCGTAGAGAAACAGGAATAGAGGTCATTATCATTGGTGCCGACCCAGCTGAACCAGGTTTCATACCCCACAAAAGCCCCTCTGCGCCATGGGCACTAACCTAAATCCTGCAGAAACTCCTGCAGATCTTGTGGCTGCAAAACAACGTCACTAACGTGGTAGTGAAACTACACTATGAGCGAAAAGGGAAAAACCCCGAGTGTGGCCCTGCGGGGGCGCGTATTCCCTGCTGTTCGGGAATCTCAAAGAGTAAATGGCCTCGGTAATGATCTTGAATAAATTAACAGGCGAGACATATTCTTACCTGAGTTGTTTGGAGTTTAGCCGGGAGTATGAGGAATCGATCGAATTGAGGCTTTATTGGGGTTATAAATCTGGCAGCCTGTCCATGTTTCACTTTGCTACGAGTCACCTTTCTACCTGTCTGTCTCGATTGTTACACGAGCACGAACCTTCAACATGAAGCTGTCTGAGAGAAAACTAGGCCAAACGCTGTCCGGCATTGTCGTCCTCGCGTCCGTGCAAGGCGCCGCCGCGCAGTGCGCCCTCCCATCAAGCTACAGCTGGACATCCACCGATGCACTTGCTGAGCCAAAGTCCGGATGGGCGGCCGTGAAAGACTTTACCAATGTCGTTTACAACAATCAGCATCTCGTGTATGCCTCCTACGCCGACAACTCCGGGAACTACGGCTCGATGAACTTCGGCCTCTTCAATGACTGGCCTGACATGGCCGCGGCCAGCCAGAATGCCATGAGCGAGGGACCGTTGCGCCCACTCTCTTCTACTTCGCGCCAAAGGATGTCTGGATCCTGGCCTACCAGTGGGGTCCGACTGCATTCTCCTATAAGACGTCCAGCGACCCCAGCGACGCGAACGGGTGGTCCGCCGCGCAACCGCTCTTCACTGGCAGCATCTCCGACTCTGATACCGGAGTCATTGACCAGACCGTCATTGGCGATGGTACAAACATGTATCTCTTCTTCTGCGGCGACAATGGCAAGATCTACCGGGCCAGCATGCCGATTGACAACTTCCCGGGCTCCTTCGGCGACCAATACGAGACGATCCTGACCGATACAAAGGAGAACCTGTTTGAAGCGGTGCAGGTTTACAAGGTTGCCGGACAGAACCAGTACCTGTGATTGTGGAGGCCATGGGTGCCAATGGACGCTACTTCCGCTCCCTCACGCTGCTAGCTTGGACGGCGAGTGGACTGTGCAGGCTGGAGATGAGAGTGCGCCTTCGCTGGCAAGGCCAACAGTGGTGCCACCTGGACCAACGATATCAGCCATGGTGATCTGGTCCGCAGCAACCCTGATGAGACGTTTACTGTGGATCCCTGCAATCTGCAGCTGCTCTACCAGGGACGGGACCCCAACGCCAGCGGTGACTACAACCTGTTGCCTTGGAAGCCCGGTGTTTTGACCCTGCAGGTGTAAGAGCGTCAAGCACTTAGACACGTGTGTATGGTGGAAATATACGGCAGGCCTCGATGGGTGAAAGATGATTAGGGGTCGGGTGTATGTTCAGTCTTTTCGGGCTCAATGGACTTTGAAAGCCAAATGTATATAGTATAAGATATCTGAAATATGCTCGTTCCCACTGCAAGGCCAGGCTGTCACCGTAAACTGTGAAGTATATCCAGGTACCTCGGCTGGGGTCCTTTCAATGACATTGCGTACATCATCTACATTGGATGATCAGCTTTGGCCGATCACACCATAATCAACATAAAACTGATACAACGGGATGAAAAGATAGAAAACGCCTCTGAACTATTTAGATCTGTAAGTATACGCACAACCAGTTACATATTTCATTGCGCTGTTTGCCCCAATTGTATATACACTCCTACCACCAGAAACCTATAACTAGAACCAGGATTCCTTGGCTGTTCAAGCATTGACATCGACTAAGTTACACGACCAATCTGTTGTACTATTCCCACTTCATCCCTCTGAATACACCCTCATGAGACGCAGTCGGCTTCAAATAGAGCCCGTGACGCCCCACTTAGAACTGAGAGAAAAGTCCCAAATGAGACCGCCAGTGAAAGAGTTGGAAGAACCCGCATCCGAAGGAGTGGGCTCGTGATCACCATCAAACGCAACCCACTGGACAGGCTTACCCTCAGCGCAACCCGTATAATCAGTAACGATATGCGTTCCACTGCCCTGTGCGGGCTCTTCAGGAGTCGCAGGATCACACCCATTAAGCGCCACATAGTGGTCCCGCAGCGTACGCCCGAGCTCGATACCCAGCACGCTGTCGTGGGTTCCATGCTGACCAAAGTACGCGATGGGAAGATCGCCACCATCGCAGCCACTGATCTCAGCGCCGGAAAGAACCGCAACAGCGCGGAAGACGTCTGCTCGCGAGCAAGCGACGGAGTAGCTCATGCCGCCGCCCCAGCTCCAGCCAGTCGCGAAACGGCGCTCCTGGTCAATGCAGAAGGAGGACTCGACCGCCTCGAGGATTTGATCGGTGAAGGTGATGTCGTCGCCATTGGTGTTGGCCCAGCCATTGCCTAGACCTGGGGAGCAACGAAGATGGTGGGTACGTCACCAGCGAGGTAGGTCAATCCGTAGAACCCGCTTCGACGACGTTGTTCATGGTGCCATCGCGCCAGTGGTACCCGATCACAAGCTTGTGGGGGGTGCTGGAGTCGTAGTTGTCTGGTGTCTGAATGATGTAATTCTCGGGACTGTCCGTTGACATCCATGTAGTTGAGTCCGGGGCTCAGGGATGGATTCGTGCCGCATCCAGCACTTTGTGCTGACGCCTGCAAGGCTAATTCAGCAGCGGCGACACCAAAGGCAGCCAAAGTGTAACGCATGTTGGCGATGTGTGATATGGGAGAAGCAGAGTCCAAATGAAGAGTTGATAATTTTAGGCGTATGTCCACGTATGATAGGAATAGAGAGTGAGTGAGTAGGTCAGATTCAAAGGCAATATTCTAGACAGGAATTCTGCCTCCATTTAAGTCACTACTCTAGTCAAATAAATACGACCAACATTATCCAGAACCCAGGAATCATTACGTGTAGGAAGTTCGAAAGCCCCCAGACTGAAGGCCAAGAAATCATACTTCCCATACTTCGGCAGTGATGAACAATGCACAGGGAACCTTGAGGCTAAATTGATCGTGCAGCTTGTATAATCTCCTTCAGACAGTAGCCAAGCGCCGCCCCGTAGCATTGCAGATATGTCTAACAGTCCGTACCTCAAATAGTAATATTGCGGTGGGACGTCTGCTGATCGCTGCACGCAGGAGCGTTCGTGCGAGATGCACTCGGGCCCCTCGGTAATGCAGGATGTAACGCATTGCCGAAGCCAGCTGATTCTCGCGCTGACCAAGACCTTAGTAACATCCAGAGAACGCCATTGACCTTAATCCAGGGGATGTCTTGTTTCATGTCTATATTTACCTAGTATTCTAGCCTTATGGATTTATCCACTTTGACGTTCGACGCGAAACACATTATGAACGAGTGGCAAGGTCTGGGGCGAGAAGATGCAGGGAAATTGAGGCAGAATCCAAGAGTCAGTGATTAATATCTCGACATGTTAAGGGAACGAAACACCTGCCCGTTCTATGGTTACGTATCGATGGTTTGACCAGTTCAATACGAGGCGGGAATTTTACGATTCCAACAAAGTCAAGATACACCAGTTCAAAGGATTAAGATCATACAGTCAACGTGAATGTTACTTGGACAGTGATCGTACGCCCTCAGCATAGGCTGGAAGGATCAATCAGTGCAGCTGAGTTGGTCAATTTGTATCCTTCGAAAAGAACATTCTGGGCAACAATAGAGCAAGGAAAAGAGAAAGGATGGCTCACATAAATCTACACACCGAGCGTCGATGCGTTCGTAGCTAGCTAGGTGTAGCTGGTATACATCCTCAATAGTTCGCGACCACGCACTATATTGAACAACTGTTTACGTCCACCCAAACTGGACACTGGAATGGGAGCATAAGATAGATTCCGACTATTTCCCTGCTTTTCCCTGAACGTTATCCTGCCATCTGATCATTGAATATGATTCCCCATATGCTTCAACCGGAGCCCTCTCTATCACTGAATGCCCTCATAAGCCTGGCCAGCATCTTATCCCGCTTTTGTGTATCCCTCGTACGCCTGGTCGGTCTCCTCCGCTCGTTTTCCGATCCCTTCATAACCCTGATCAACATCTACGCGCATGTTTGCGACACTGCTGGGTAGGCGCAGCTTTATGTGGGGTGTGACAAGGTGGGTATCATCACTATGCTTGTAGCCAGACTCCGAGCGTTCACTGGGTGAAAGAGGACCTGTAACGGCAAATAGAATGTCATCCGAAAGATGTCCGCAAGAAAACTCAAGAGATATTTGTGATGTATATATACATGCCTGGGGTCATGATAGGGGCACCTAAGGCACCGATGCAGAGCGATGGTTGTCAAGATGCTGTGCATGCGCATATTGTAACTTCCCTAGTAGGAACAGTAGTGAAGGTGCGGCAATAATATGCAATTTAGAAGAGACTCTGATTCAAGGCAATGGTATGAGTTGAGGTCACGGGGGACTATATTTACTTTGTCAACCCCCGACAAGCACCATAGGATAATCAGGCTCCGTTTCCATATCGCCAATTCTACCCCAGGATCATGCGAAATGTTGCTATCTCACTTGTGTGAGATGCGGATTGAAAAAGGAATGTGTGTAGTTACAATATAGCGGTGTAGGCTCCCTTCTGCAACGAGAAATTTAGATTCCTGTAGTAAGGCTTCCTTCACAATAGGAAGGGAATTGAATACGTGCCTCCGCCGCTCACGAGAACATCTACTTGCAGAAGAGCTCCTTGCCTTGAGCACTCACCGACTCCCAAGAATGAAAGTGTCGCTTCTGTTCTTCATGAGTAGTCAGAAGAATTTAAGCCTTGCTCATCTCCTTACCTGCCTTGAACACGTCTTATACTCCTCAGATAAGTGATGCACATGAAACCTTCATTCACATCTCTGCACTTCCACTAATCTCGGGAATAATCACCGCCATAGGCACAACCTATACCAATATTTTCAGCTAGAGAATCTATATATTTAACGAACTAGTCTCATAGAGGGAGATGTAGTGAAGATATTGTGATACAAATGCTAGCCAACCATGATCATTCCTAAGTCTGGAATTCCCATAGTGATGGGCGTTGATGGCGGCTTAGATGAGTAAGGGTTCATGACTGAATCGTTGTCTGGATATTGTCGGTACCGTGCAGACTTTGGATTGCATGGCAGCTATGTCCCTCAGCGAGTCATCCGATAGAAGTGATAATGAAGGCACGACGATGATACAGAAAGCCTGGAGGTGCAAACTTTGGTTCTCTTAATCTTGGTGCTAGCACATTCGAGCTTGCCTCGCAGTCATAGTAATCTCACGAATGCTCCCTATCTCTGTGAATGATATCAAGGTCCAGCTATCTTTCACCCTTTTCAGCCTTGAAAGCTGCACTATGACTAAGCTTGATAAGCTGCATGACAAACTCGCTGATCTCTTGAATGTATTCGATCTCCTCCGCTGACAGCCTCTCCGTTGGGATCTTCCACGTGATATTACCAATCGATGCCAATATGCGTAAGTCACTATCCGCTGGATTGCCGACAGGGTGTATGATGATGTTGAGAAACAGCGACATAGCAGCCATCGGCGCATAGTGAGCTACGACCCATACTAAGTTTTCACCCCAGAAGTCGACAGCTGTTTCCAGGAAGTGGAGGATGGAACGACTGGCCTCGATCGACAGATCGGCGCTCGGTGCACGACGCTGTGTAGGTCATCCGGCAGATTGCGATGTAAGTCACCGCATTCTAGGACGAGTGTGTGGATATTGATCATGGTGAAAAGGTAGTCTAAGTGCAGGTTGATGATGCGCGTGCGTTCTTTTGCAGTCGTAGTAGGATTTACCGAGAGGGAGTAATCTGGTGGGATGGACAGTCTGGGCGACAGGACGGTTCGATCGAGAGTCGCTATTCCTCTAGCTCGTCGTCCAGCTCTCGGACGTGAGCCAACAGTTCGCCCTCTGTGTATCTAAATGCCCGCGGCGAGCAGAGAATTCGACTCGCGTTTTCTTTAATCCTTGCCAAATTTGTGTTGTGCGGCTGACTATACCAAGCGGACCGATTGTTAAATTCACCGGGATTTCTCAGATCAGAGTGGTCAGATGTCAGCAGTGGGGGGCTGCCAGTGCGAATCGATGTGTCTTTATCAAACCAGTAGCACAGCCATAACAGCCCCCGGACATGACGCCTTGCATGCTCATCCAAGATGGGATGTACCGTGCGAAGCTACCACCGTGATTTCAACCAATCCCTCCTTCGAAACCAATGGAACGCACTTTATCAGAAGCATGCTATGTAGCAGGAATGGGAACCTTCCTATGTACCTCTGTTGGTGTGCACAGCAGCTTCGGCAAGATCATGATGTCAGTTCGCACGGATACCGAGTCGACTCCCCTACAAAAGAAGCTTGAAGGCTTAGCTGTAGCTATTGTCAAACTGGGTGGTGGTGCTTCCGTGCTCATGTTCTTCATCCTCCTCTTCGCTTCTGTGCAATCCCCGAGACTTGAGACCAGCGGAGGAGAAAGCGTTAACATTCGTGGATCTTCTCGTCGTGGCTATCGCTATCATTGCTGTCGCGGCGCCCGAGGGACTACCTCTTGCTGTTACACTCGCCCTTGCTTTTGCCGCAACCCGTCTCCTCAAAGAGAACAATCTCATGAAGGTACTTAGAGCGTTCGAGACCATGGGTAATGCGACTTGCACTGCTCGGATAAGACGGGGACTTTGGTAAGTCAACACAAACATTATTTATGAACCTAACTAATGGGCAGACCACAAACAAAATGACCGTCGTAGCTGGCCGTTTTGGCACTTCCAGTCTGGCGTCTGATGATGTTTCTTCGTGGGCTTCAACAATCTCTCCAGATATCAAGAAGCTTATTACCCAGTCAGTCGCCATCAACTCTACCGCATTTGAAGGTGAGCAGGATGGAATCGCGACATTCATCGGATCCAAGACAGAGACAGCGCTGCTACAGTTCTCCAAGGACCATCTTGGTATGCAGTCCTTGGCAGAAACTCGGGCAAATGAACATATCGTCCTCATCGAGCCATTTAGCTCAGTCAAGAAGTACATGGCGGCCGTTATCAAGGTCCCATCGGGTTTATCGACTACTCATCAAGGGCGCATCGGAAATCGTCCTCGGGTTCTGCTCGTCCCAGATGAATGTCTACGCCGGGAACATTGAGCCCCTAAGCAGTGAAGCAACTAGAGATTCCATCACGGCATTTGCACGCAAGTCTCTCCGCACAATCGGCATCGTCTACAAGGACTTCGAAGGCGTGCCTAATCTCAAGCACTCTATAAACGATCTGACACTTCTCGGTGTCGTCGGTATCCAGGATCCGGTACGCCAGGGAGTTCCCGCAGCTGTGAAGAATGCTACGCGTACTGGAGTTACGACACGAATGGTTACAGGAGACAACATTATTACTGCCCGGGCTATCGCTACAGAGTGCGGCTTTTTCACTAACGGTATCATCATGGAAGAGCCAGAGTTCCGCAGATTGTCAGAAGATAAACTTGACAAAGTCATTCCTAGGCTACAGGTCTTAGCCCGTTCATCGCCGGAAGACAAACGCATCTTGGCTACGCATCTCAAGGCTCTTGGGGAAACCGTGGCTGTTACTGGCGATGGCACCAATGATGCACCGGCACTCAAGGCTGCCGATGTTGGTTTTCTATGGGTATTTCGGGTACCGAGGTAGCCAAAGAGGCGTCTGAGATTATCTTGATGGATGACAACTTTACCTCGATTGTCACTGCATTGAAATGGGGGCGGGCTGTCAATGATTCCGTGCACAAGTTTCTCCAGGTATATGGCCTGTTGATATAGTCACCACTGTCATTACTAAAGGCTCAATAGTTCCAAATCACGGTGAACATCACCGCGGTCATACTCTCTTTCGTTACCTCGATGGCCAACGACGACATGGAGCCAGTGCTCAAAGCTATACAGTTGCTCTGGGTAATCCCCCGATCGATCTCAATTGAGCCTATTCTAACGGTTATGATAGATCAACCTGATCATGGACACTATGGCTGCCCTTGCCCTAGCCACGGATCCTCCCACAGACGCCATTCTCGATAGGCCTCCTCAACCAAAGTCCGCCCCTCTTATCACCATGAACGTGAGTTCTTCACAATCTCTCGCCCTATACAACGACACTAACCATCCCTGCAAAGATGTGGAGATTGACCATCGGCCAATCCATCTTCTTACTAGTTGTCATTTTGGTTCTCTACTTTGCTGGCGACTCCATCCTAGGGTACAACACAAGTATCGACGCAGAAAAGCTTCAGCTTGACACCATACTCTTCAATTGTTTCGTCTGGATGCAAATTTTCAACGAGCTTAACTGCCGTCGCCTCGATAACAAGTTCAACGTGTTCGTTGGCATCCACCGGAATTGGTTCTTCATCGCCATAAATTGTATTATGATTGGTCTACAGATCGCAATCATATTTATCGGTGGCCGCGTCTTCGACATTGACCCGGACGGCGTCGATGGGCCTCAGTGGGCTATTTCTGTGATCATTGCGTTTCTTAGCCTTCCCTGGGGTGTTGTAGTTCGATTATTCCCAGGTGATTGGTTTGCAAATGTTGTATACTTTATGGCTCCACCTTTTGTTATCTCCTACAGGGCTATGGCTAGGGCCTCAGCAGTCTCGGAAAATGTTTCCGTTGAAAGCGGGGGCAGGGACTAGATGTCTGCAGCCCCTTGGGAGTGAAGGGCTGTTCACACAAGAATGGACTACTCAATACATCTCCATCGAATGAGGCCATTTGAGGGAGAAACATGCAAGGGAACTCTTTTACAACTATCACAAGACGACAGTGGCTAGTGACCGCCATTTGGGGCCCACGAATCAATTGGGATGACGCATCTCCGTCTACGAAAGTTCCTGGTCAGCATCTTGCAATCCCTCCTTTATGACCCACGCAAGGGATTGCGAGGAAATTCTACCGTGTGATCGTCGTGCAAGTGGGAAGAATGTTGAAGCTTTGAGATGCATACCGAAACCCGAATCGCCCGCCAAAGAGATCTTGAATTCCAACCAAGTAGTGAGCATACTTCTTGGAGTAAACCGGGAGTGAGAACACTACTTGACCGATATTCAAGAATATAGAATAGTGTATTATCGATACCATATTCCGCCCCATTCGCCATAGTTACTAGAGCTGTACCTACTGCCGGTGTTGGTAATAGGTTATTCGGTGGCCGCTTCAGTGGCAAGGCATGCAGACATAAGATGCACATCATAGGTTTTCTCCCATTGTATTAAAGGTCAGATTGACCCCAGAAGACGAGAATTACTACCTCTGGGAGCCATTGCCAAACCTAGTTCAACATCGCTTTTCTTTACGACATTTGCTTGATGTCATATCCAAAACACTGGATCCTAGCTTAGCTTCCCTCCTATAGTCGAATGTCCAGCAATCTCGAAACCTGTTGGGACGGGATTTGAACTATATGCAGTAACTTGATCGACGTTATAACCCTCCGTCAGGTCTAGCCAAGATTCCCGATGCCGAGGTTTACTCTGGGGCAAAACGCTGATCGGCCAAACGATTGGGTATGCTGCAAGGACGACTGAGCAATCTCTAGTCCTCGAAAGTTAAATTTCTTGTCTTGTCTATAGAGTCCATCGAAGGATGCACGGTTACCTTATCTGGTCTAATGCATCCGTCGACCCAGCAACAAACAGGATTTATGAATGCATGAAACTACAAACCGATAAAGTGGTAGGTAGCCCCTTGCCATATTCAGCGACAGGCTATGCAGAATGTGCAAGTCCACAACCACCAACGGACTGATAATTCATTGCCTACTAGATGAATCTCAGGGATGGTATTCCAGATGGTATATAAAGTTCATCTCTATCTTTGCACTTTCCGGCACATTTCAGGGATTGACAGAGAACAGTCAATTAGCCCAACGACCAGGCGCCATGCAGACCGAAATTCCATCCAGCACAACCACTTTCGAACTTCTCTCCTCAGACCTGTTCAAGCATCATTACGAAGATGGGCCACGTTCTGAAGAGCTTGAACGTTCGTATCATAGAGCCAGGGCCATTGGGCGATTGCATGGTTAGTGATATACTTTGATTGACAAGCAGTTCGTCTAACAACATTAGGGCTGACTCTTGACGATGTCCTACATTTGAACACCAAATTCTGGGATGTACACAGAGACAAGATCATTGTGCGAGATACCACTGCCCAGATACTGGTTACGATCCAATATAATCTTGTAGCTGGCACTGTCGCACCTTTTGCTCTCAAGCGACCGGATCTCCAGCCGCTCATGAAGGCGATCCTGAACTTCGATATCTCGTATATACCACCCGCGAAACTGCTTTGGTCATTCAGCTAAACACGGCTACAGGACTCCGTTCATGTTGAACGAAGTGGGTCACGGTTGTGATGCCAGAAATATCGAGACAGTCGCAATTAGGCAGCCTGACGGCAGCTTCATCCTAAACACACCTACACCTGAGGCTAGGAAGTATGAAACTACTTGCCTACAACAACTTAGACCATGCTGATCTTTCTCAGATTCATGCCGCCATCCATGCCAATTGCTGGAGTTCGACGTATAGCTATTGTCTTCGCGCGCTTAGTGGTAGACGAGGAGGACCGCGGCATCAGGCCCTTCATAGTCCCTCTCAATGACGGAAAGGAGATGAACAAGGGTGTTCAGTCATGGTACATTGAGCTCCAAGCCTCGTTCCATTATACCACATCTAATAGTACTTCTCTCCAGGCTTCTCCCTCCAATTACAGGAGGCAAGATGCTAGACCATGCCTTGACTTCCTTCGACCACGTTCGCCTCCCGGCAAATGCAATGCTCGGGACCTCGCAAAGCCTGCCAACCTGAGAGTACAGTATCTAGCAGCGATTCATCGCTTAGGCACTGGAGCACTTGCATTGAGCCTGTGGGTGATCCCGTTCCTGAAATGTGCCGTCTATTGTGTGGGCCGATACAGCCAACGTCGGACCGTTCAAGAGGGTGCTGGAGGGAAACGCGTGCCCATCATCTCCTTTAGAACTCAGCAGATGCCCATTTTGCACTCCCTAGCGCACGTAGCGGTCATGGATGCATTCGCCGACTGGGCAACCGACCAGCATAGCAATAATGAAGCCCTCCACCCTGGTGCGAAGCACGGCTTGGCGGTGATCCTCAAAGCAGTCTTCCTCCATAATGGACAGGGCAGTTTGGCAAATCTCATTGAGAGAAGCGGTGCCCAGGGAATGTATCCGCATAACCAGATGGCGGCATTCGAGGTGGGTTCACCGACCACAATACATCATACAAAAACTGGCTAATCACCAACCTAGTCTTTAACCCGAGCTACTGGTATAGCGGAGGGTGAAGTGTTGGTCTTGTCTATTCGTACGTATCGTCATGTGTGTGAGCTACATAAGCCTTCCTATTAATCTCTACAGGTCTTGCCACCGAGCTCTTCCTCGGTCGATACACAATTCCCCAGCCCACCCAACCTGAGTGTCTTCTAGCTCAGCACGAGCACGGGATTATTTCTGAACTACAGGAGACAAGGAAGAATATCTCCGACCACCGCAATGATGATTATAACCGAAAGGTCCTCCCGCATCTTCGGTCCATGGTGGTAGCCATCGGACAGCGCATGGCGTATGAAGCTGCTGTGAATGCTGGAGTAGATAAGGACCTTCTAGAGCTGTACGAGGCCGGTGCCATAAAATCAGATTCTGTCTGGTACTCGGAGAATGTCGGCATGAGCAGAGCAATGCAATTGCAGAAGGAGCGTAATGCACTTGATTCTGTTCTACCTCGCCTGGATGAGCATTTGGAGAATCTGGATATTGAACCATACTGCACTGCTCCGATGCTTTCTCCTAACAGATGGCAGGGAATTGTTAGCGCTGTTCCTACATTTACAGGAAATGGAGAGACCGGCTTTCCGGGAGCTGATATTGTGGCGTCCAAGCTTTGATTAGTGGCTTGCAGTATTTGCATAAACCTGCTTGTTAGGCAACAAATCCGTTGTGGAATATCATGCCCCTGTTTCATTCATGTTTTGGGGGACTTTATTTTGCGTTACACGGATTGTCCTCAAAGTATGGATATCGCATCAATTAAGCATACCACATTGGATCTCTCTTTCTTCGCGACCGGTTACTTACGTGATAAGAACTGGTGATCAGTAAGGGGAATCATTTTATCTATACCTCCGAATGTGACCCGCAAGGCCAGCATCTGTATGTACAGAAACAAATTGAGTGTCTTTGTGATCAGCTTGTTAATCGGCAGCATGCTATCAAGCTATCTGTTAGCCTGACTTCAACATAATACACAAAGACTACATAATCCCACCATAGCCAAGCATACACCACTCTTCTCGTCATTTTTATCTCCTCATTGCTATCTTAAAATTAGAGATTTGTACGCACCACTACAACTGCCTTGCTTCCTCATTCCTCGATGGCCCACAAGACTGGGACCAGACATGGTCATACATCCCTACCTGGGGTGAACTCTATCGCCTATCAGCCCACCCTTCAGACATGAACTCTCGAGGAAGGGTTCGAATACACACTATCTTTACGGAGTTTTGCATAGTATGGAAATCACAAGTCCCATATATTCGCCATTTCAGGCTGGAACCTGGCTGCAGAGTCTCAAGTTATCGGTGGTGGCCTTACATTCTTACTCGTGCCCTGGGGTTGTGATGAGGTAAGGGTTGAGTGTGGCCCACATTTTCTGGGAAATTTGTAAGCCACTTTATCGCTGGAATTGTCGTACAATCGGCACAAGTCAGTTTTTGGAAATTGCCTGTGCTTAAGAGGGGAGGTGGAGCGATTATCGTCTGACTGTTACTGTTCACCTGCATATTGCCCAAATGCCCATGCCCGACAAGTAAGTCATACATCACTCTTAATCAAAATATAATTTCCGTTTTAGTTATACTGCATCCTTGAAATGGATGTTTCCCATGAAGGCAATGGAACCAGAGGACAGAGAGATGTGGCGTGGTATAAAACAGGGCATCTATTCAAACGAGTTTCCCTCCAAGGTTTGATCAACACTCGCACGACACCCAATCGAGAACCATCATCTTGTTTAAGAGACAGTTAGTCCTTTATATTTTTCAGTTCTAGTACATCCAATTTTGACAGACAACTACACGATGGTATCCGAGCGAATCCGTACAAATGACTCCGATACAATTCTCATCCCCCTGTACATCGTGTTCGTGGTCTACCACATGATGAACAGGGCGTCTCCTACAGGACATATCATCCTGGTAGGTTTGCGGTATTGAGGACACCAAGTGCAATATGAAGGTTGACAATGACAAGCACTTCCGTGGCATACACTGGCAGGGAGCACCGAGATCATACTTTACTTCCTTGGCTTTCGTTGCTCACTCTTGGCCGTCGCGGCATGTCTTGTACACTCATGGACAGGACTCAGGCTAGTTAAGAACCTCCGGAATGGCTATCCGCCCCTGACAAGTAAATAAGAACCCCATAATACCAGCAATCGCCATCTTATACACTAATAAACCCAGGACCGGCCTACCAAGCAGGCTCAGTTATGCGTCCGATCCAGATTCTTCACGCCTACTACACTCAAACCCCGACAGCCTACCATGATGCGATCATGCCCATTCATGCATTTATCTATACACGAGTCCTGATTTTCCTGTTGGGAACGATGGGCCCGACAATCTCGTTTCAGAAAAACGTCAATTCCCGCTTCGTGTACTCGGAGTCCATACTCGGCGGTGCTCTCATTGCTGTAAGTCATTGCAGCAAGCCCGAGGCCGTGGCTACATACCTGCTTCTTATGCATGTGCTGGGAAAGGTAAGCCTATGGACACACAAACAGCAGGATATTTGCCGGTATGTCGCACAATTGCACCCACCATGATTGCAAATCGCGCTGAAGCCATCATTCTCTCAGATCGGAGAAGCTTCCACGTTCGAGAATGGTACGGTTCTTATCTTACGTTGGCTTTGTCACCCGGGACCCAGAGCTCGTCAGCTTTTCTAAAGATGGCGTCAAAGAACCACCAGAGATTGGATATTTGCCGGGAGACAAAATGGGACATTCTTGGGCTGCCTTTAACTAGCTTGAACGCGGGGTAGCTTTCCAAGATCTACGGCCGGTTTGATCAGTTATCAAGACTTTAGGGGTTTAGAAAGGAGTTCCAACGTCCTTTTTCTGTCGTTCGTTTGATTGTTCTTGCTGTTGGTTCGGGGATAGAAAGTTTGCCATGGATGGTAGAACAGCTCCTTTCATGAGAAAAATGGTTTTAGTCACAGAGAATGACAGTGAAATATAGATTGCAGTCACAATAGGTCTCGGCTCACTCTGATGAATAATAGTAGGTTGAATCTCCACAGCCATGCGCAATCCATCTACGGCCGGCTGTGGTGAATCGATGTAAGCCGGGAGAGCCTCTTGATCAGGACCGAACCAAAGACTCTGCGCAATCGAACAATCAACAAGGGAATAATCGTAAGTTTGTTGCATTCGTAGCCAATCCCCCACCAGCGATCTATTTCATAAATTGATAAATTCAAAACTATCTATCCAATGCCTGATCTGCGTCATGCGGACATTTATTAAGGCTCTGGTCCATAAATGTCGTTATCTGTGCCATCACTGCGGCCAATGCGCCCATCTGTGATCTCATACCACCGCGAGTGCTGTCAATTATCGGAGGAACTCTTGCGTTAGAGGTTTTGCTTTTGACCCCTTCTCGTATTCCAGCTAGGCTATATGTTAACCAAGACCTGAAAACTGAGGGCTGTTTGTGGGAGGGCGTACAGAGGCCGATGAGCTGATTGTTTATGTATTTTCCCAGTGCCTCTTTGGCGCCTCATAGACTTCATGCATAATGCTCAGATAAGGATGTGTTGTGGTCATTGAATCCCACCACTTCCAGGCATTACGATGTAATGGACCGTGAGAGTAGCGGTGTATGTCTTCAATTGATCGAAAATAGCATGCGAACATGAGTTGGTTATTAGTGGCTCGCCCGCTGGCTTCAATCCAGGCAGTCTGCCCCAGATCTGGTCGTTGATAAGCAAGTTGGCTAACGTAGGTACTTCTCATTCTGTGGAACAAGACAACGCAAGAAACGTTCGGCAGCTTACAGTTATACTCATCCGCACTGTTTTCCAGTTGCTCCAACATGCCTGTCATATATTGACCAATGTCTTTATATCCAGGAGCGAGGATGCCAAGAGGGCTTGCACATTATTAATATGTTCACCCAAGCTATACCAGACCATCACTTGTAGACTTACTGGTTTGATCTTGTTCCTAGGAGTATCACAGCAACACTCTCTTCAGACTGTTGTTCGGGTAATCTGCCGGCTTGGTCTGGAATCTGTACAGAGAACTTTCCCTGGATCACTCCATCTAGTTGGGAGTTTTCTAGTAGTCCAAAATGAGATAGCAGAGTTAAAAAGACACGACAGATGAGAAAGCAGACCGGAAGAAGTGCGTATGGTAACGGTATCAGCAGAGACATCAATGCTTGTAGAAACGCCCCGCATAGCAACCAGGTCGAGATACTGAAGTTATCTCGTACGATCTAAAGTGAAGAGGTTAGCAGGTTACTCAAGTATAGTTGCCAATGGTGTACTATTTGCATACGCTCTTCTCAATGTACCTGGTTTGTGATCCAAATTGAGGCCGATTCTGGCTTGCCTTCACATCAAGCAGCTGGGACTCCATGTTCCATGTATTAGAATGATTGGTTTGGAGAAAGGAAGATGGATTATATTAAAATATGAAAAGCTAACAGTTCCTGAGTTGAAAGGGAGTAATATTTTAACAGGGATCTTATTATAGGTGAGGAATCTCGTGCTTCCCATTTCTCCCTTGTGTGACTGATATGTTCTATGATGTAAACTGCACGAATGTCTTCTCATCTGATGTTCAAAACGCAGTACTTTACTATACATCGGCCTGTTCACATACCATGGCACAAACCGACATAGTATTTCTTTATCATCGTCAGCTGTGAGCTTCGTACTTCTGTCTCAGATCTGCTGGTCCCTTGCCTACCAATGAAATGTACTGTTAACCCTGAGAACTGTGATGCGTGTGTCCCATTTCCCGATCCGGCTTTTGCATCCAAGGGCGTCGAGGCAAGATCAAGTTTCTAGATATCATGTGTCACCCGATGTTATTCCGATGGAATTACCCTAGCATTTAGGATGTAGTGGAACTTGTATTTGACGTCACCCTCAGACTTTCCAGAGCCTTAAACCCGCATCATATGAGATGTCCCCAACTTTATACTAGCCAAATGGAGTTTCCGTGGCATTCCTGATTTCTTGGAATATCTTGGTATGTATCAAGAGTCCTTGCCGCTGGGAGGGGCCAAGAGGTAGTAATCCAGGCCAGCCGAATTCCTAAATGATTATCATAAGTATAGATAGTGATGTCCTTCTGCTCCCATGTTATGTTGTTTGAGACAATCTCAGCCACGACATACTGTCAGAAGATCTTTCACTGCAGTCATCTCCGTCTTAAGCCCCTGTCGAGTCGTGAAAACGAAAATGGGCAAGGTCTCAGAAAGGAGTCAGCATGATAACCCCCTACTCGAGCCAATTGCCATCTGTGGCATGGGTAGGTCACTGCAGAATAAGAATTTAAGGAATGCCTAACAGAAGATAGCATGTCGAGGCCCAGGCGACGCCGTCTCCCCGTCTGTCTGTGGCAAATGTTTGTCAACAAAGAGTCAGGGCACTCTGACAGAGTCCCCAAATCTCGCTTCAACATTGATGCTTATTATCACCCTGACCTGGAGAGACCTGGCTCATTCAATGTGAGCGGAGGCTATTTCCTGGATGGCAGGCCCGAGGACTTTGATCCCACGCATTCAACATGTCGCCAATCGAGGCACAGTGGCTGGATCCTCAACAACGCAAGATACTGGAGGTGACTTATGAATGCCTCGAGTCAGCTGGCCTCCCATTGGAAGTTGTGTCTGGATCCAATACAGCCGTCTTTGTTGGGTCCTTCACTTCGGACTATCGTGAGTGTCACTTCATTACCTGCAGCTACGATATTACTAACAGACAAGAGCAAATGTCGACCCGTGAGCCGATTTCCGGCACAACTATGCAGCAACTGGTGTCGACCCAGGGCTGATTAGCAACCGAGTGGGCAATGTGTTCAATTTGAATGGCCCAAGCTTCACAATAAACACTGCCTGCTCATCCTCTATCTACGCAATCCATATTGCTTGTCTTGCACTCCGTGCGCGAGACTGTGACGCAGCAATTGCGGCCGGGGTCAATCTTATCCTCACCGTCGATCAGCATATGAACACAGCCAAGCTGGGTATTCTGTCTCCTACCTCCACGTGCCATACATTCGATGCATCTGCAGATGGATATGGCCGTGCTGAGGGTGTCGGGGCTGTTTATCTCAAGCGCCTTCCAGACGCCATCCGGGATGGAGACATCATTCGTGGTGTGATACGCTCGTCAGCAATTAACACGTAAGTGTAGCGATCATGGACAAAGAAGCCTATACTAATAGACAAAACGACAGAAATGGAAAGGCGGAAGGAGTTGGTATCACACATCCTAGTGGGAGTGGTCAAGAACGGGCTGTACGCATGGCCTATAAGAAGGCGGGCCTTAGACCAGATGATACGGCTTACACCGAGCTTCATGGAACTGGAACCCCCGTTGGAGACCCAATCGAAGTGAAAGCAATTGCGAGTGCCATGAATGACAAGAGGCCTGTTGACGTCCCACTCCTTATCGGGGCAGTGAGTCTATCCCCGTAGCCTGCTCCAACACATGCTCACTCTCTCAGGTCAAACCAAACATTGGTCACAGTGAAGCGGCAAGTGGAATATTCGCAGTGATGAAGGCTGCAATGATGACAGAGGCTGGCATAATTCCTGGAGTTGCGCATTTTAAGGAATTAAATCCTGCCAGTAAGTTTTCGGGGCATGTTCTGGTCATATGCTAACCAATACCGCCAGTTCAGACGGACGAGTGGAATGTCAAAGTCAACACGGACACCATCCATGGCTAAGGGTTCTCGAGTCCGAAGAGCCGGTGTCTCTTCATTCGGATATGGCGGCACAAATGGTCATGTAGTAGTGGAATCCATCAACAACCTCTACCCTTGGTATGAACATGCAAAGCGAAAGGACGAGGTCTCTCATAATACATTCTCAACCCGGCCATTTTTATTATGCTTTACTGCGCATGACAAGCCACTCTCATGCGTAACGTTGCCGCGATTGGGAAAATCGCCGCTGATTACTATATGACTGACCTCGCCTTTACCCTCAACCAGAACCGAACAAAATGGGGCCATCGCGCGTTTTCCATTGCCTGTGATGAAAGTGAACCTGACGTGTTCAATTTACCGTCACTGCACACAGGAAGTGTTTTGCCAGCGGTGCCTCAAGTAGGGTTTCTTTTCACGGGCCAAGGGGTATGTGATCATATATCGCATGTATTCACGTTGTCACGAGAGTACCTTCAAAGACCATACGCTGATGTAAAACAGGCGCAATGGATTGGTATGGCACGTATGGCAATTGAAACATTTCCTCCTTCCGAAGATGTATCCAAAAACTGGATGGCATATTAGCACGGTTCAAGCTAGCACCGATGCCTCAGCTACAACAAATCATTTTCGATGAGGTGAACATCAACGAACCGCAGATATCCCAGGTCACTTGTACGGCCATCCAGATAGCCTTGGTCGATTTGTTCGGGCAATGGGGCATCGTTCCCTCAGTGAACCTAGGACACACATCTGGCGAAATTGCTGCTGGGTATGCAGCTGGCTTAATCTCTGCGCCAGAAGCCATCCTGTCTGCTTTGTGCCGGGGAAAAATCGTGAACTCTAACTTGCTCCGAGGATCGATGCTGGCTGTTGGTATGGGCAGAGAGGAGATCCATGAATGGTTATCTTCGTACACAGAAGAACAGCTCTGTATTGCCTGTGAGAATTCCCCGGGTAGCGTCACTTTAAGTGGATTGCCAGAACACGTCACTAGTATGGCGGAAAAACTAAACGCAGCTGGTATCTTTGCACGAGAGCTTCCGACCGGCAGAGCTTATCATTCACCTCAAATGGCAGCATTGAGCTCATCCTACGAAGAGACACTCTCACTGGCTCTGGAGAAACTCACCGCCGAAGACCTCGCGTGGCGCCGGCCTCGAAGTGCTATGGTGTCATCTGTGACTGGTCATCTCGTGGATGATAGTACAACAACACTTTCTCCATCATACTGGTCCGAGAACCTCAAATCGCGTGTAAACTTCAGAGGAGCAGTCGAGGACCTTGGCAATAATCCCGACTTTGGCAGAGTAAAGATCTTTATTTGAAATCGGTCCCCACTCGGCCCTCTCTGGTCCATTCAAGCAGACATGCACCGGCAACAAGTTTGACTATCAATACATACCATCTATGGTGAGAAATAAGGACGATGGTACCAACTGTTGTCAGTCGCGGGGTCTTTATTCATTGCTGGATATCCTGTTGATCTGGACATGGTGAATACACCGGACAGTACATTGTGCAGGGATTATCGAAAGCCGCGATGTAGTCGACTTATACCTGATCTGCCTCCGTATCAGTGGAACTATGACAAGACATACTGGGCGGAGCCCAGAGCGAGCGCCGAACAACGTGCGCTGGCGCATCCTCGACATGATCTTCTCGGACGCCAGATTACGGGCCTATCTAGTCGTGCACGGGTTTGGAAGAATGTCCTGCGCCACCGCGATATTCCATGGCTCAAAGATCATACGGTGAGACTATCTTGGATGACACGGTATGTTCCTCATCTGATAAACTTCATAGCTTGGGGGTACTCCCATATTTCCCGCTGCGGTACCTTTGCCTGGCTATAGAAAGTCTACGCCAAGTGTGTGACTTTGAAGACATAGATTTTGACGGAGTCCGATTACGGGACATCGAGATCAGTGCGGCACTTACTATCCGGACTCCGATTCGAATGTCGAGATTCAAACAAGATTGGAATCATCACCTGAAAATTCAGGAGAGAGTATTTGGTACTCTTTCTTTGTTGAATCTCTGGCGGGGGATAGTTGGACACTACACTGCCGGGGGAAGATCTCAACGACAAGGGATCAAAACCGTCAAGGGCAACGAGGGATCCACTCTCTCGTGCCTAAGCCAATTGATAGCACAAAAGTCATGCATTCAGTGCCAGGTAAGCGTGGTATGAAGGATTCCAACGTGTTGGTTTCGATTACGGGAAATCTTTCCAGCTGCTGGAAGATGTTCAGTCAGGATATGACTCGCACGACGTGACCGGGACGGTCAAAGTCGTTAACCAGTCTCATCTGATGGAATGCGAATCGAGATACATCATTCATCCATCAACTATCGACACCTGCCTCCAGCTTATCATCATCTCCATCCACGGCGGGAAATACAAAACATGCGTGGGGTGTTGTTCCCGTTCGGATACGGGAAGTCACTCTCTGCTTTCCTCATGACGATGAAGGTTGTAACGGTGATGGTGTTGCATGGACTGGCAGCCTACATGGGCGTAACTTCACTAGTAGTACTTATCTGATAGGGAAAGTGGGAGAGCACTTCTGACCATTAATGATTTGCATTCGGTGGCATACGAGGCTGCTGTACCTGCACAGCCTGCGCCCTCTAACATATTCTGGGCCTTTTTACGACCAGACTTGAATCGAACTTAAGCATTGGCTCTGGGGTTCTACCCGTACTGCGACTGTCTGAAATGCTCGATATCATTGTGAGACTGATTCACCACAAACGGCCAGTAAATGGCGCGATCCTGTGCGGCACACTGGAACAGGAGACAGTTCAAAGCATTGAATCAGTTTTGAAAAAGGAGAATATAACAATCTTCAGTTGCATGATGTATCAACGTCTGATGAAAGGATCAGCCACGACGTTCCTACGATACTAGCGATGCCCGGGTCCTCCGAGGACTTGGCGGTAGCTTTTCCCAGCACTGTTGACCTGGTCATTGCAGACGACCATGTGCCACACGATTTTGAAACATTGAAAACTTTAGTAAGTGACGACGCTGGCTGGTATATTACGGGTCCAAGTCTCGTGAAGGTGCCGCTGGAGCTACACCCCCCATGGCACCGGGATCTAGCATCGAAGTACTGTTTTGGGATCCTGTGAAAGGTGCCCGATGCCTCAGAGTGGTATCACTCCGTCAAAGTAACTGTCTTCTTACAGATAACACAACCCCGTGTGTGGATATTGTTCGCCTACCCTCAGAGCTCGAGAACAGCTCACTGGGTATGCACCTGGAAGGGGCTGGTTTTATCATTTCCAACCGGACGTTGGACGCACTTAACGGCACGGACCACAGCCAGGCAGTGGTGATAGATGACATGTCTGGAAACCTTCTTGTGACTCTCAATTCTCCGCTCTTTGAGAGCCTCAAGGCCCTCATATGCAGTGGAATACCTATCATATGGTTGACCAAGGGTGTTAGACAAGGTATCTCGTTGCATGGAGGCATGGTACCTGGCCTCCTCCGCGTCATTCGTTCGGAGCAAGCAGCCGCACGACTCATCTGGATATTGACGAAGGGGAGGATATAGCCAACGTTCCGAAGGCTATTTCTACGCTTCTACCTGACGTTCCAGTGAAGGACTCGGGTGATGAGACGGAATTATGGCTCCATCAGGGTGCATTGCACATTTGCCGCATTGTTCCAAACGAAACTCTCAATGCAAGCTCATCACCATCCGACAAACTTCAGACGCAGACCCGCCCATTGCCTCTGGGTGTCCGGCTGAATTCGAATGTTGTGGATGGCCATCTGCAGTTTTCGCCTTCCCAGGACTCACTACCAAGCCTACCCACTGACTCAATCCAGATACAGGTTTTGGCATCAGAGCACAGGACAACACACGACGCTCTAATAGCGATTGGTGGCACCGTGATGCGATGTGGGTCGTCAGTTGACGATGCGATTCACGATGACCAGGTCATCGCGATGACCACCGAAGCCTTTCCTACAATCATCCAAACCCCTGTTTATGCGCGGATCCGACCCTCTCCGTGTAGCTTAGCGAGCCTCGTCGCTGATGTCTCAGTTCTGGTCAAGATACAGAATATTCAGAGAACAGTGGAACGAATAGGTCGAAACGAGCGAATCATAGTGCTTCCTGGTCCTTCTGGGATAGTTCATATGCTGATTCGACTAGCGGCCGTTTCTCCCTGGGACATAACCATAGTGACAGATTCAACGAAGGAACAGGAGAACATTGTGTCTAGTCTTGCTGTCGGCGGCAATACGGTCATTCATTCAAGTGATTGGGATGCAATAAGTACCGCACTGACATGTCGAAACGATCGACTAACAATTATCGCCCACGATTTCTCGTCCCTAAGCCAGGAGATTTGGCGGAACTTGCCTTCCAAATCCTGCTTTGTTCTAGCAGAATGTGTTCCCGATGCACCTGTGGACCCAGGGCCATTTTCAAGAGATGCTCTGTTTATTCCAGTGAGCATCAAGAACTTGGATGCTGGCTCACTGACCTACCTTCTCCGGCAAAGTACAGAGATTCTACAAGGCAATCCACAATTGGCAGGTCATTTGGTACACGTGCACGATATTAGCGAAGCGGGCAATACCAGCCGGGTTACACACGATGGCGCTTCAATTCCCGTGTTCAATTATAGATACAATGAAAGTCTGGTCCGCGTATGTGCCACGATGTTCCTGCTACGCATCCTTTCAAAGTCGCAAACTAATCACATAATAGATTCATCCTTCCAACAACCGCCTAAGGCTCTACAGTGATGCCAATTATCTCCTGGTTGGCTGTCTGGGAGGCCTAGGACGAAGTGTTTCGAAGCTCATGCTCGCCCACGGGGCACGACATTTTGTTTTCCTATCACGCTCAGGGGCCGCAAAGCCGGAGGCTGCACAGACAATAAAACAACTCGAAGCAGCTGGAGCAATTACGCAGGTCATCCAGGTCGATATCACCTCTGAGACAGAAATCGACCAAGTCGTTGCCGAAGTGAACACCCAGCGGCCCATTCGGGGTGTCATTCAAGCCGCTATGGTTCTAAACGACGCAATGTTCGAACAAATGGATTATTCAAGCTTCCTTGCAGCAATCAAACCTAAGGTACATGGAACTCTCAATCTTTCCAATGCTATCCGGCACCTCAACGTCGACTTCTTTGTCATGACAAGCTCCATATCCGCGACTTTGGGAAAATCCAGGGCAGAGCAACTACAGCGCGGCAAATGCCTTCATGGATAACCTGGCAAGACATCATCGTCTTCATGGCCGCCAGGCGGTGTCGCTTGTGCTGCCGATGGTATTGGATGTTGGGACTGTCGCTGAGAATGAAGGTATCGAGTCATCCCTTCGCCGCAAAGGGATGTACGGTATTGACGAAGCCGAAATGTTGCGTGGCTTTGATGTTGCTATGACATCCTCTTCAGACCGTCTGGGAGTGGACGTACATGATGCTGGGGATTCCCAGATCATTATAGGCCTGGAGCCAAGTGAGCTGGGCAGAGCAATGACTGCTAACGAGACTGTGGATGCATACTGGTATCATGACGCACGGCTTAAGCATGTCCGTTCATCGGTTGAGACCATTGGTCATACTCTTTCTTCGTCTACCGGCAATTCGGGACCTGGCGCAGGCTCATTGGACTTTCTCAAGGATAGTTCGGGTGCCTCAGAGGAAGTGATTCCTCTTGTGGCGCAACATGTCGCAAGTCGTGTCTCCAGTATCCTTCTCATACCCGTAGAAGGTATCGATCTTGATGGACCATCCGTCGCCAGCTATGGTCTAGACAGCATGGTTGGGGCTGAATTACGCAACTGGCTGTTTAAGGAGTTCGGACTCGATTACTCTTTCCAGGAGCTGTTGTCGCCTTCACTTACTTTTTGCGGCTTGGCTAAGATCATCGCGTCGCATCTTGGAATTGAGGTTGAAGAATACAAGTCCATTACATAGATTGCGCTTTTTTTCTTTTGCTCATTGATGACACTATTAATCGAGATAGGACATCAATCTACACTCTCCATACTCTCTGTGTCACTGGGGCTCACTATGGGCTAACCTGCACCACGCCAGCGTTCCAATGTAAACATTGACCATACATTACTACTGACCAGTCACGGACAATGACACAATCAATGTAGACCACATCCTAGGCCCTCTCGCGCGTTGAGTGGGCGTTTTCACTGAGTAGGGATGGACCAACAATATGACAGCCATGGAAACATCAGGCCTTTCCAGGGCAGTCCGCAGGCATGCTTCCGCCGTCTCCTCCGCACAGTTTACCATCACGCCGCCATGTCCCTTCAGGCACTAAATGAAGGAATTAGTAGACCATCATTAGAATGTCAGTCGTGCTCTTACGCTGGTACCCGCCCTACAAGCACTATGATCAGTTAGTAACGATTGATATGCAGAAGTAGCGGGGGACATACTGGTTGATTCCTGCGATTTTACAGGAGGAGCCGTTACATTCCTGTTTTGGCATATTTAGATGGAGTTATGAGGATGAGGATGCAAACATACGCCACAAAGAAACCATCCATTTGGACACTCCCAGTTTTGGGCAGGTATGGCCATCACCATGATATTGCCGGCGAAGCCCAAAACCAGACAGGCTAACTTCATAGCTTCGAATGGTAGACTTGTTGTAAAGACGATAAGAAAGGAATTTAATATATTCAAGGGTGTTGATGTCTCTAGGAATGCTGGTCGTAGGTGGAATGTTGTTTGTTCTGGAGAGCAGAAGAGACTTATCTCGTTTTAATAGATTGACCCTACACCGTCTTCTATGCCCGTTTGACTGTTACCAAGTCGTGTGATCATGTTGGAAGCTCGAACCCCTGCTCTAGCTGTAGGCCTCTTTCCGGTGGCGCCGTGATCATTTAGAAGCAAGCCAAGCCACGGAGCAAAGCACAGGGCGAGATGCGACGATGGTACATTTTCTTTTCTCAACATTTTACCTTATCCTCAGCATACCTAGATAACGATCCATCGAAGACTATGTCTGTTCTCCAGCTCAGTTGAGAAAATTGGTATTGATGACTGTAAGGAATTGTACACGTTGAACATGAAGGAGATGATAATCCCATGCTGTAGAAAGAGACTATGATGGATGATATGGCGAGCTGGTAGGCTGTGAGCATGGGAGGGCAAGTACCAATCATTGTTCTTTCGGGGGTGTGCCTCGGCGCTAAGTACAACGCCTAGGCGAGGAGCAGGTAGGGACCTTGCATTTCACAGGCCTGTCTTGGCCCGTAGCTTTGTGCTACATAACAAATAGTAATACTTCCACTGATCGATGGTTCTATTGACGTTCAAGCGAGGAGGACCTTCTGATTCAGTGAGTTATCTGTTCGACAGCCGCTTCTGATGGGAGGAATTGTACTGCAGCATTCGATTCCAAGAGCTCCAACAACTTAGTATCATCCAGCCCACGGCCTGGGTTGTCCTCTAGTGTTATGAGGTTGCAGCTTGCAGGGGCACAGATGGCCAACAAGCATAAGCCGCGAACTCCTCTCCCTGTGTAACACGATTCGTGCCAGGCAAACAAGTATATGAGTGGGGTAGGTCGTTCCGGCAAGCGTGGTCAAGTAGCAGGCTTGTGCGCTTCTCACCTAGGAAGCGCTGTACGCGGCGCGTATTTGCAGCTTCCAATTGGCCATCGTATGAAGGCATAATGTTTGTTCCAGGTGCAGGCGAGAATGGTGTTCCAGAAGGCAGATTATCCACAGGTTCTATACAGCTAACGGATCGCGGTGTGTCCAAGGCTAGGGGCAAGTCGGTTGTTTGTATCTTGTGGCTGGGACATACTGCATCTCATGTACCAAACAGCATCTGTAGCAGCCCATACAAGTACCAGGAATATGTTGGTGTAACAATTAGGTGAGTGCCAAGCACATTGAGACTGACCACAGGAGCGAATATGAAAACCAGACGAAAGGAGTGATCAAATGTGCATATGCATTCATCACAGGCAGTAGCCGATTTTTTTATGATAGGTGGAATACAATATCTACAACGGGTCAACCCATTTATGTTGGATAGAAGACTCTATGTCTTGCACGTTACCGCAAGTCACAATACGGGATAGCCTGGGCCGGTTCATTTTCTCTATATTTCCCACGGTTTATTTGGCTTTCATATTAGCATTATGTTATCAGTTCCAGATGTCACTGTACACGTCATAAATGATACCGAAGCCCGTGGCATAGGCTGGCTTCCCAGCTATAACCCTTTCGAAATGGAGTTGGCGTAGTGACCTAACCCCAGTATTCTCTATATCATTGATATTCTGAAATCATCTAGTACATACGACCACAGGGTATGCAGAACAGTGCTCCCCGACCGCTCGGCTGTATTCAAGCCACACTGGAACCGCACGGTCAGTTCCATAGGCCAGTGCCTGGAGTCTCCTGCCATTAGCAGAGAGTTTGATTATTTTTAGGTCGTGCGATGCCAAGGTACATGGGAAGAGTTACCAGTACAGACACCACTTCGTAGATGCCCTGCAAGCTGCTGGATTCCATCACTTCAGCCCCGCGAGTGACCCTCCAGGAACATAACCCTCCCCCCCAAATCAAACCCCCAGGAGCTTGGCTCACCTCTGACCATTCGCAACTTTATCGGCTCGGACAGTCATTTCCAGTGCAGTTATGGCCAGCTAGAGCCCTCCAGAAAGCAGCCTCCACTTTCTCCTCTGTTTCCTATATCTCAAGCAACGATACTTAAGGTCTGGATCTGGCACAGCCTTCTGTACATTGCTACTATCTGTCGTGCATCGGAGCTGCTCATAGTCTATAACTGAAGCAATTGGCTTACTCTTCTAGGGCCCCGCTGCAAAAGTCCTTCCACAGTTGCATGCATGCACTAAGACCATGAAAGGGAAGATTACTACGAGGGTATCTCAGAGGACAACGGTTTTCTCGACTGTTTCATACGGTAGACACCCAGAGGTATTAGCTTCGGGGAAGAAAAGCAACAGGAACCAAGAAAGAAACTGTGCTATTGGACATAGAAGGATTAATCTCACCTGCAGTAGCTTTGCACAGTGAACCACTGTGCTGGGACCATCAGACCAATAGAAGGGTCTTGGGTACCGTTAATGCTTATTTTACCCGGTTGTCCTTCCTAGGTAGCCCCTGGACCTGTATTTGCCGGATGTGGATAGGTTTAAAGACGGGGAGGCGAGCCACATTCACCAAGTCCCTTACGGAATGCCACAAGAACTTCAAGCCGTCGTTGGAGACATTGCTCTGCCGCTCTATAGGTGTCACAACACCAGCTGCGGCGAAGTAAACCAACAGGCTGGCAACATTCTGTTTCGGAAAATGATACGCGGGTCCTGAAAGAATATTCCTGTGTACTAGCCATCCAATGGTGGGAGCAAGGACAACTATTAATCATCTTGTCAGAATCCAGCAATGCATGAAATACACATTACCAGGCGCATCTGGTGTGTACGCACTTTTTGTGGCCTAGCGGTCATTTTCATGCGACACATCTATATCCCTTAAGCTGTCGGCAAGACTGACCAAGATTGTGATTCTTTCTTTCGCCAAGACAGGCCCTCGGACCAGTCATTTTTTTGAGATTCAAGGGATGCTACGCGGTCCACATCGGTTAAATCTGGAGGACCAGGGCTATTTGAGGCTGCTTATCCCTCTTCCTCGGCTAGGCGTCCTTTCTTTCACACGCAAAGTCAACTTTCACAATGTTTGGAACCCTGCGCTATGTACCCGAGAACAAGGCTGGGGAGTTCCTTCGGCGTGAATCAGGGGCGGCGGGAAATGCGCCAACCAACAAACCTCAACACACCGCCTGCGATAATTGCAGAGTAAAAAAGGTGTGATCTCTAACACTAAACACAATTGCTTTGCAATCACCGCCGCAAGTTCCAACCCAGGGACTATTGACTAATGGCGCAAGTATAGATTCGCTGCAGTGGCCGAAGAACGGGATGCTCGCGGTGCAAGACCCTTTCTCTTCCCTGCAACTATACCCACGTTCCCACGCGGAAAAGCAAGAAAAAGCCAGCATCCAGCTTGCAACAAAAGGACTGGAGTAAGGAGGATGACCGCTGTCCGGGATCTAGCGCTGTCCTCGTCCGATCTCCCGCCAAAGAGGCTGCAGCCACAGCTGCAGTGCAGCCCTCCGTATTGACCATGAAACCACTGCCGCATAGTGTAGACGAGAATAACATCGGGTTGGACAGGGTAACTGGGCAGGCCCAAGGAAGCTCCAACCCGGTGCTGGATTCGATGTTGGAAAAAACCTCAACCTGGTCCAGTTGCCTCGATTGGTCTCCAGGAAGGGAGGACACCAGCATGTCAGACTCCGACTATCCCATGACAGGGAACCTACGCCTCCCTGCCGATCCCTTGCATGCTGGGTAGTTTCTCAATCACCGTATTCTTGCCGGCTCTGAAAGCGGGCTCCAGAAATAGACTTACTGATGGATGATAGTTACCCTAAGTCCGGAGATACTGTACACGGGTTCACCCCACCGGATCTGCTTGCGACTCCACCCTTGGCCCATATCCTTGTTTCCACCGGGGACACAAACCGATCAAGTGTAGATACCTTGGAGATTACCATGGAAGAGCAATATTGCTTATGCTTGAACTCGGCCGTCTTCCTCCTGGACGAATTGCAGACGCCCCATGATGACGGCGCCCTTTGCGAGCAGGATCTTGACGCTATTCTTTCAATTTACCAAGAAGGGCTACTTCTGTGCAAACGCATGCTCAACTGCGAAAACTGCCGACAGAAATCGGAGAATATGATGCTGCTCACCATGGTGCTAGATCAATTGGTCATTCTGTGCGGGGAGGTGATTGATGCTTTTATCGCCCAGAGGGAAGCGAGCGGGCTAAGGGGTCCCACACAGTCACGTCACCATGAGGGAGAAGCAGCCGTTGCTCCTGGGTGCGTACGAAATTGAAAGGGAAGACTACGAGGTCATGATGGGAATGCTCATGACACGGCGGCTGTCGGAATTGAAAAGCCTGCTAGCTCGCATGATAATGATCAGCTCCCTCACCCGCCGCGCTCATCAGAAGGCCAGAATGGGGCGCGTTGATGAACATATTAAGGACTTGTTTCGAAAGCTCACTTCCGTGTGCCCTATGGTCACCAAATGGAGGGCCGATCCAAATCGGCCGGTGGTCACGGATGCTGCTGAGGAAGCGTTTAAGAACTATACGACGGACACTACGGATTCAAAAAGGATAGTGAAATAGACGTCGACGTATCAAATGAGGATCTCCGAGATCATATTACTCCAAATCAGGGAAGCGAGCAGGGGTTGTACTCTCGGGAGTTACCTAGTTGGGCAAAAACCGAACAAGACCAGGCAATATCTGCCGGGCTCTATACACCGATTCACTGGAGAGCAAGCAGGTACATATCAAAGCTCGTTGAAGAGGCAATTTCAATGCCCGCTTTGTTTCGGATTATCCTACACAAAATGTCGACGAGCTGGGGTTACCGTTGGTCTCGCGCGTTGGACCTGCTGACGCTCAAAACGATGGGGAAGCAGTAAGGATAAATGATTGGAAAAACCTTCCACTCGCGGCAATGCCCCTTTCATACATTCGAGAATACTCGTCGCGCGACTGGGGTCCAACTTGCCGACGAGGGAGGAGTTTTCACCGACTGCTCTCATCGGAGCCTCTCGGGCTGACCGTATTAGGAAAGTTCCCAATTCGCGTGGCATCCATCAGAATACAACAGGCCATAAGCAACAATACTCGAGAAGGCTTATAGCAACTTTGCAGTATATTTGAAGAGTCTCCGACTTATATCAATGGTACTAAATATGAGTCAATACTGAAGGCTTCCATTCGTATAGTAGGTGCGGTATTCGATAGTCCGGATGAGGCTCTGGGGTTCTTTGGCGCGGCAGGGCTGATCTCAGTACTGCCATCTGAAGGCTTTCTCGCCAGTATAAGCTGTGCTGGCTTGATTATTGCTTGTGGAAAACAGGGGAACCGCATTCTACCTGGCAGCAAGGCCGCAGCTACTTGCCACTGGTTACGTTTACTAGTCGACTCCGGAAGTTACCTTTGGGGACACAGAGAAAAGGTCAGAAAACAAAAGAAGGACCCAAAAGTCCGACCTTTTTCTTTCTTCCCATATCATATTCTTTGTTGCATCTGTGATTCCCTGCTTCTCCCCTTCCCTCGGTGAATTCGAGAGCAATGTCCCGTTGTGCCCTTGTGACTGGTTGCGGCGGCCGGCGTTCCTCATGCCTCTTCGACGTGGATTGACTGCTGATATTTTTGTCGCCTAGGACCGAGCAATGCAAGGGGGAACTGGACTGGACAAGCTGCCTTGAATGTACATTACATAATGGAGGACTTTATTTGATTGCAGAGGGCGAAGAAGAGGAAGAGGAGACGAGCTGGTGGTGAATGGCCGCGGAGTAGTTTTTGCACATAGCTACTTGCATAGTGTTTTACTCCTTATCCTGCCGTCCTCCTAACTTCTAGCTTTGCAGCTGGGTCACTCAACACATCTCAAATCCCATTTCCACAACCTTCGGTGTATTGCCGGTTGGAATTCGGACATCATAGGTCGAAAGAATCTTGGCAAGCGCGATCTTAACTTCGTTGCTCGCAAAGAACCTTCCCGGACAGATTGGCTTTCCAATCCCGAAGGCGATATGGTCCGGACTGGTAGAGGCCAACGATGCTCCAGCATTGCCGGCCTGACGTAGACGAAGGAAACGGTAGGGATCATAGACAGATGGATTGGGATAGACGGCAGAAATCCCACATCATCGAGGAATCAACGGCAATATTTGTTCCTCGGGGAAGTGTCACCCCATTTGGGAGGACAATATCCCGCAAAGCCTTTCGCTCGAGATTCGCTGTATGCCAGTTTTTCAGTATCAATAAGCAGGCTTTTTGTAGGGATCACATACCTAATATTCCAGGCTTCAATCGTTGAGTTTCCTTGACCGCACTGTCCAGAAGTTGCATTTTGAACACTCCAGCAGTTGACCATCCGCTTTCCTCGACAGCCTGATTTACTTCCTCTCTGATACTCGGAATCAACTCTGGATGTATGCAGATGTCTAAGAGAGCCTGTTTAAGTAACTCCGAGGTCGTGTGCATTGCACTAATTGCAAATGCTATTTGCGCAGCAGCGGCATCGTATGAACGTCCCGCGGCTATCTCCTCAAGCCATTCTATAGTATCGTCATACTTGACTTTGTTGTCGCGTTCTTTCGCCCTTGTTCTGTCGTCGAGAATTGGCTGCAACATACGACGTGCAAGGCGTAGTTGCGCGCGCATTGCCTGAGCTCTGGTAAGAACCAGTGGACTACTGGGCGCAGGAACGCGGGCCAAGCGCGCAGTGATCGAACTCCCATGAAGGTGTTTAGTGTTGAAGTAAGAGTCAGCTCCTGCCATTCGGGATTGCGAGCTAGTTCAGGACCGACAAAGACGGACGCTGACATCCGCCCAATAAAGCGAACCCCGTCTTGAGGCCAGTCAACGGCGTGCCAGTCTTGCGAGTTAGTTGTAGAAATAACATGTTCAGTGGAAAGGCTCTTACTAGAATCATTCGTCCATATTTCTTCCAAGGCTTCTGTGAGGTGTTCATGGAACAGTTCACACTCTGTTGTGGGGCATGTCAGTAAGATTTCGATTCATGGAATGTTACTGATCATATCACATACGGCTGTTTTGGTTCAGTTTCTTTTTGGTCACGTCGATGAGAATCTTCCTGGGGTCGGTGACGACCTTCTGCCCTTCCATTCCAGGATACGCCGCGAAATATTCCTAGTAGAAAGTCTTGTTGGTTTTGGTGTATAGTTCTGTTCTGGGGATCCAACTTACGTCATGAACCAGGGCCTGGTGGTCCAATTCGGGCAGTTTTTCACCCACTCTGCGTAAGATGCTGGAGGATGACTCGAGATCCAAGCGTGGTTATTATGCGAAATGGGCCATTAAACTGATCGTATCAGTAAAATTTTGGGTTTCTCCTTGGGGTTGACTATCCTACCTTCGCCACTCCTTCTCTGATCAGCCCTCTTGCATTTGACATAAACTCGGAATGAGCCCGTTTTAGGGTGATGATGTCTCCCGGATAAGAGTTGATGGTTGGAATTGCCGGCTTTGTCATGCCACGCCATACAAGAAAACCGAGTACGCCTAGGAATGTTGTTACCAAGGCGTAGAGGGCAGGGGAGTTCCCATTGGGGACACCCAATGCTTGGTACATCGCATCTGCCATCATTGAACGAGTCTGTTATGGATTTGAGTATAACGTTCGCACCAAGTCTATGGGTATCATTGGGGGTTCATGTACTCATTGCTGGAGACAGACACTGGTCACGTGTGTTGATCATTTCCCGGGGTTTCCACATGAGTAAGGATGACTCATTATTGGCTACTGGACTCATATGTGTACTGGGTAGGTATACTTTCTAGATTGGGAGCCCGAAAGGTACCGGAATGCCCTGGGTCACTTTCTATGATTATTGAGATTGATAATGAGCTTAAGTTGACAATCGACCATCAGACAATGACTCATTCCAGTTGAGTGAGATTAATGAATGAAAGAAATAGAATCAAGAATTAAAGACTCTACTTATAAGAGATATCATTATAATAGAATATCCCCAGTTTATTGGAAAGCCAGGGAGCTAAATTTGAATATAAGTATAAAGGTTACTCTTCTACAATAATCTCTAAGTTACCAAGGATATGGTGGGGTAAACCCGGGGCAATGGGCGGTGGCGGAGGCTGTACAGTATCTCCGGATGCAGGGTCCTCCAATTGTCACGACTATCGAAAGAATTTCCAAGATTCTCCCTGGATTGCTGAAGGCTTTTGCCTTGAAGGTTGGCTACAACGCCCCGACGCAAATGCATCGCGACGTGATGGTATTCATCCATAAAAATCGACAGTGAGTTTTATGTTTCTCATCCTACCAGCTTGAAGAAGTTGATGATTTAATCCTTGCTGAGTGATATAGTGGCGCGCTTCGAGAACAAGACTTCTCCCGAAGACAACAGCACTCCGGATGCCCGAAGAGCTGACTCTGACAATATGACATTGAACGAGCGTATGTCATTTTGGGATACAAAGTTAGAGCAGTCAGACGATCCTCCACCTCAGGAGCAGACACTGTTCGCAGATTTCGGCGATAGCGACATGGACCACTCAACCTTGGATGTTACCGAAGATGAGGACGACATGGATGACCCGGAAATCCAGCCCAGTCCTCATCTCCATGCATATAGGGATTTTATCTTCAACTCCCCGGCATATCAATGGCTTCTTGCAATTCTATCCACGGAGCTCGCTCTCGCTCCCGCAGAGCCAAATATTATGGAGGACCTCAGGCTGAAATCATGAGCGCATTACCATCGCCTCACAGAGTCAGCCGAAGAAAGCCATCAAATGCCTATATGATGACTTTCACAGTGAATTGGGATCCACTTGCTTTTACAGCAGCAAGGTACGGCGAGATGCCAGACGACGCAGTCGAGAGGGCCATAACATTGACAGGCTCTGCTAAAAATGCACAAGCACTGACATGTGCGCAATATGTAAGACAGATGTGGCCTTTGACCGGAGAGCATACCTTCAGACTAGTCAAAGACTGTATTCGTTCTAGTGACAATCGGCACCATACACGTAAGTTGTGAGGATGAAAATTTGTCAATGATATCTCTAACAGTAAAAGTTGACTTACCCGACTCCACAAGCCTTACCGGATGGCTGCATGGCTCTAAGTTGATTGGTCAAGTGCTTGGTACAGGGCCTTCTGTGGCTGAAGTTGGCCAGCAGCTTGCATGGTTTGGTGCGGCCCTACGCTCCTCCCCAAATGAGCGCGGCCTCACCTATTGCATGCCTTTTATCAATAATATTTGGGCCAACAGCGTACCGTGCCGTGGTCCCACAGGTCTCTCCTGGCATGAGGCATCTTGCGAAATTGATTTCACTATAGAAGCGAGTGAGGATGATGATGGGCCTACCAATGGCCAGTGCTGGCATCTTCTGTTTCAACAACCCAGTTCTCGTCAAAGGCTATCCTATTCCGCACAGACCCGAGCGAGATACAGGTCTTGAGATTCCTCTCAATATGATGACATGTCTAACCGAGGCCCAGCGTGTTACCTTTTTCAACCAAATGCTGTTTATCAAGGGGTTTTCGAGCATGCTGGTTCCAACTAAGGTAGCGCAGACTTGATCGTCTGGCATTTGTTGTATAACACAGACGGCAGCCGGATTTCCTACCTGGATAGCACAGTCCCTCATGCCAATTTCTTAGCCCTTTCGACTTGGAAAACGCTCGTCATATTCTCGGCTGGTGTGTGACTGCTCGGTGCTATACTGGTGCGTATCGAACAATGTCTCCCACTTGTCATCTTTTACTCAATCTCGTACAGGAGCTGCAAAGCAAATTATAAACAAGGACGTCGAAGCTTCCAAAGTGCCATGAGACCTCCATATTCCAGGATATCTCCATCTCCGGAGGAAAGATTGTCACCGGAGACCCTATTGCTATAGGGGCCAAAGATACTCGTATCGAAAGGGGCGGCTACATCAGCAAGCTCAAATGGCTTTACCAGAAGTTTGTCGTGCTTTGGGATGAGGAGCAGAAAAGGGGCTGGTTGGCGAACGGTGCCAGCGCCCTGTTACACCTCCTGCGCGCATCCCTCGCGCATGATGGTACCAGCAAATTCAAGTCCGTGTTTCTGTTCAAGCCGCACGAGATGGCCGAATCATCCGACCCATACAAAGCCGACTCGGCAATTGATATTCTTCTAAGTGCAACCAACAGGGAGCTCAAGTTATACCCCGAGAACAACGGATTTATTCGCCTCGAGCATCGAATCAACCACCTGTACGGCATGTTGGAACAGATGATCGACTATCACACCTTATGAATATCAAACGCAAACAACATAGTAACCACCCACGATCTCTATCCCGAGATACCTGGAGGGTTGGAAGTTCGATGACGTGGCAAAAGACCGAGACACGTTCTATCCCCGCGCGGCAAAGCTTCAAGAATCCCCGACATGGAAGGACTTGATCAAGGACATTAACGCGGTCATCTTATTTGGACGAGCGTTTGGTGACCTTATTCAACCTACTGGCGATGTCTCGTGCCATACTGGGCCAAGATGCCAGAGCAGAAGCACTACCTTGGTGCTTGTATATCCGACCTCAGAAATGTCATGGACAACTACGGTGGTGATGAAGAAGCCGACCCGATACAAACTGACGGACAATATATCCTGGCACAGTCCTAGTGGCCTCTTTGGTGGATGTCAATGTACAGAAAATAGCGAGGACCGACATTGCGATCTTGTTCAGGTTCTGCTCTCTACACGTCACTCGGGAAGGATACTAGAAAGCGCCCCAGCTCCGTTAGAAGATTGTGGTGTGATCTTCGGTCAAAGTGAACATTTTGAGCGGCCCCAGAGCGAGTCTGAGGACTCCCAAGAGGTGGTAACCTCGTCCATCACAAGTGACTCGGATTCGGAGTTTCACGACAGCGGAGTAGGAAGCAGTTCCGCTACACCTTCGAATTCGAGACTTGTCGCGGCGCCCACCCCAGCACAGTACAAGGTTGGTATAGTATGTGCTCTACCAAAGGAGCTCCTCGCGATTCGCGCATTGTTTGATGAGAAATGCGATGATTTGAAACCCCCTCCTCATGATACCAACCACTACTCATTCGGTCGTATGGAAGTATGGAACAAACTCAGCTGCCGCTGTTGTTATACATCTCCGGCGCAGCTTCACCGCAGTGGAATTCTGTCTCCTCGTTGGCATTGGAGGGGGTGTGCCTTCTCCGAAAAACGACATTCGACTCGGTGATGTGGGTTAGCTTGCCGACGAATACCGATACAGGCGTCGTTCAAATAGACCTTGGCAAGTCCCATGCTAACCATTCCTTTGAACGAACGGGGCTCTACAACGTCCACCCCGGGTCCTGCTGTCAGCCATCAGCCGCTTGGAATCCGATCCCCATGCCTCTCATTCACCGCTACAAGAATATATAAACGTGGTCAAAGATTGCAATCCCAGATACAAGCACCCTGGATCAAGATTCGGCACTCTGTATGTCCCTGAAAGCCAGCACAACACAGCTTGCGAGACATGCGAGCAATGTGATGGCCCGACAATACCACGAGAGGCTCGACAACCAAAGGGACCAAGGATTCACTATGGTCTCATCGCATCTGGTAATTAGGTCATGAGAGACACAGAGAGTAGGGATCGGCTCGGTGCTCAGCACAACATCCTCTGCTTCGAGATGGAGGCCGCCGGGGTGATGAATTCGATTTCATGCCTTGTCATTCGTGGATGATGCTAACCATGGAAGTTATAATCCAAGTAATCTATATAAAATGATGCACCAGATACAGATTCCTGGACGCAACAAGACTTATGTATGATAGTACCATTTCGCATGCTCTATTGTGACGGGTGTATAATATCTCGACCCCCCAAACACGTCCGTCCGCCCATGTTCAGAATTTCAATTCCTTCCAACCGATGACGAGATATCCCCAGCTAACACCAGCAAGAATTGCAGCTTCGAGATCCGAATGCGACGCGTGAATTCTGGGTCTGTAGCTTTAGCGCCGGTACCCTGATCACTCCCATCTAATCATGGACACTTAGATCTCAGCGCTCTACATTGAATACCTCGTAGGACCTTAGCCGACATCGAACTGAGCATCCCACCATATCATCTCTGTCGTGCCTCATTACATTACACCAAAAGAAAATTCTAATCCATTCATCATTGCTCTATTGAATGTATATACACAATACCCGTGTATTAGGATTATAGTACCCGTCCCCTCGTCCTCGCTCCCTCTAATCCCATCTCGTGATACGTACATGTCTATCGTGAAGGTCATTAGTCATACATACACGTTCGCCACGGAAGGCTGGACGCGCCGCAGCAGTCAAGGTTCTCTGTTCTTTGAGTTCTGTCGATGTCGTGGCAAGCTGTGCAAGGGAATGCGTCAATGCATCTATCACAAGCAATGAGTGACTCAGTTACCCCCGCCCAGAATCAAGGCACGAGCCTGCTTGGGGTCGGTGCCCAGGACGCTGATCAAGTATTCGATACTGTTGCAACAATTAGCAGAATTAAATGAAACTCATTCAAGGCAAGGCTCACCTTGCGTCAGACGCAAGTCGTTTCTTCTCCGTTGGAATTCTTGTTGGCACACATCCCACACGGCAGAACGCTCCTTCGGCAGCACCGTCTTGATACGCAGCTTGAAGGACGCACTCACGGGCCGGTGGTCGGAAGCCCGCACCTCGTGGCGTCGATAGTCAAGCTGCTTCACCCGGCCGAGACCCCGATACAGCACCCGATCGCACCACGCAGGTGAGCGCTTCTTGTCGCTGGAGTCATATTCGTCCGTGCCAACATCGTACTTGTAGGTCGGCGCGAATGTGATTGGAGCCTCGTTGAACGCTCGAAGACGGAAACCGGGGTTCTTGCGGCGGGAAGCGAGCAACTGATCTCGGTCAAGGAGCTTGGTGAGGTTGTTGGTCCGAACCGCATCAATGATGACATTCCGAGGGATCGAGTCGATGCGATAATTCAAGTCTCCGTTCAGAATGCAGATCTCATGGTCCATGATCATCGAGCCGTCGCCGCCGTTCGCGAAGTGATCGGCGCGGGTCGTCAGGCTTTGCTCCATGGGCAGCGACTCCGCCTCGAGAATAGCCGCAATGTCGTTGTTGCGGTGCGCAGTCTGGCTCTGGCCCGCGGCCAAGTGGCAGTTCACAAAGCAGAGGGAGCTGTCATCAAGCACAAATCGGAGAAGCAAGGCGCCCTTGTTGCCATGTAATCCACCCATACCGCGTTTAATCTCTGCACCACAGAGTCCCTTGATGCGCTGTCGCTCCTTATGCTTGACGAAAACACAGGTGAATAGGCCAATCAAATTGGCGCTATGCAGAAGCACATACGACTCGTCCAGCGGCATGCAGTCGTTGACCGTTCGCGTCAGGTGCTCCATCCAGACTCGGTACTGGCGGCTCATATGCTCCTTTTCTCCGCTTTCCTTCTTCTTGCTGCCCATGAGCAAGCTCTCTGCGAACGATGTTAGTACATGGCATACTAAGTCTGTAAGGGCGACATACTAGCTGTGATTTTCTTATTCTCCAGATCCACGAGTTCCTGGAAACCGAACACGATGATCTCTGGAGGATCGCTGGGGTTGATAGCATCCTGGATGAATGTGGATGCCCGTACACTGCCGGGTGTAGAGGCGCCCGCGTTCCACGTCACAATGGCAGCGCGAATTTCCCTGAAAGTGCAGAACTCGACATCCTTGGCTTGCATTCGGGACTCTTTGAAAAGGGTTAGTAAGAAGAAGGTCAAAATATAGATCATGGGCAACTCACCTAGCCAATCATCCTCGAGCATGCCATCCCACAGGCGGATGCAGTTATCCGTTCCGAGCGAGGTGACCTGCAGCCGGTTCATCGTCCACACGCTGCTGGAGTCAAGCAGGAACCCGGCCACGGGGCTGTCATGGGCCCGCCAGTCCTTCCGGACTGTCCATGGGTTTGTATTCGTATCGTAGACATACATCATGCCTGTCTTGTAGCCAGCCCAAAGATAATCTCCAACCATGCCCAGGCAGTTGATCTTGTAGACACTCACGTTTACGACCGCCTGACAAGAATAATCATGCGCCGAATAGACAGTGACTTTCCCGTCGGCATGGCCTAAATATACACGACCACCATCTTTGGTCGTATATACGCCGGAAGTCACGTCCCCCGAGTGCTGAGACCCCAGCGGCCGTCTCAAAACCTTGAAGGAAACGTCGTCCCGGGCATTAGGTCGATACACATGCACTTCCTTTCCAGTAGCCAGCCAGAGAGTATCACCGACCACCATCGAGAAAGTGTGTCCGCGTGCGACCCGATCATAGGGATTATGGTAACTATACTGAAGATTCGGCACCCCTGTCTCATCTGGCGGCCACACAAGCAATCGTCCCTCGTCATCCAGAGTCCACATTTCCTTCTTGTGACGTAAGATTTGAATGATTTCGCGCGGCGGGAGGGGTACGATCTCGATGCCACGATGGATTGCGAGGGAATATCGATTTCATGAAGCTCTCCGGTGTTCGTTCCCAACCAGATTCGCTGGCCCTCGTCCTCGAGCCAGCACCTGGCTTAAACGCCAAGGACAGGCATTTGACGGTTTCACCGTGGCTCAGACTCATGACTTGCTCGCCACTGGTGAGATCCCAGACCCGCGTGATATAACCCGTCGTACAGACATATTTCCCGCATACATCCAACAACCGTGTGTCATACCGCGTAGGGATCTCCCGAGGGCCCGTCTTCAGAATCGGTGGCCTTCGGTTTGCAAAAGAAGCATCGGGATAATCGGTCCGGCAGACCGGCTGGTCGTCCGGAGGCTGTTCATCTTCGCTCGGCATGGGAACTTGCGCCGGACGAACCGGTTGTCGGTCTACCACCGCTCGGTCCGGGATTGCTGGGGGGGCTGAAGGCTTCGAATCTCTGGAGAATGACGGCTGGCGCTGGACCTCCCTGGGGGTTTGAATCGGAGTCTGTGCTTCAAGGGGGTGTGGAGGCCGAGCATCGGGCGCGCGGAGAGGTCAAAGGTGCGGCCGGGCTGTCCAAACGGTGCGGCACTCGTGATGGTGAACGGCCATTGCGGCGAGCTAAGGATGCGTGTCGCGGGGGAAGATTAGGGCGCTCGCGGGGAGTATCCGGCGTCTGCAACCTGGCAGACATCGGCACGCTCGTCTCGGGCTGCACTGGTGGCGGTCCTTGTGGGATGCGCACCGAGAGCGGCTTCGTATGCTCCGGAATAGGTGGGCGTCGCGAATGCAACCGATCTTGATCATCTCGTGCTGCGCGGTGCGGTGGGAGGGGTGATCGATCTTCGAACGAACGCGGAATCGGCGGATCCGATGGCTTTTGCGAAGGAGAGTGGGGAAAAGTCGTAGGCCTCGAAGTTACCAGCTTCGACGACGGCTTTTCGGGACTACTAGGCGGAGTACTGAAGGGCGACACCCGATCTCCAACGTCCGATGGCGCGCCTTCTGGCTTGGGCGAGAGAGACCGTCGCTCGTGGAATGACAATGCCGCAGGTTTGGCGGGATCTTAGGCTTCTCCGCACGATTCGCCGGTGGCGGCAACGACGCACTCTTCGACTTCCGATCCGGCGGGGTCTGATCTGCTGGCTGGGGGGCTCCAGGGACAAATGTCCAAATTTCCGTTCCGTAGGCACCGAGGAAGCAAAGGTCGGCGTGATGGGTCGGTTGAATGCGGGGCCTGGCCTGGGGACTGGCTGGACGGGAAGACCATCCGGGGCCGCGCGTGGCGGGCTGCGAGATGCCCGAATATCCTCGTCACGGTCAAACGACGTCTCGAACCCGCCGGGGGTGATCGCGGCGAGTCCACCGTCAAGGTCGGAGCCAGCTGCGGTGAGGAATGGAAGGTCATCGACATGGGTCTATTCTGGCGCCTAGATGATCGCCCGGGGGAACCGGTCTGCCGGACGGGGTCGCCGTTGTGCGCTCAACGTTCTGTCCATTCTGAAGGTCCGTCGACGAGACCCAAGGAGACCGCGGACGGGGCAAATCGAGCGAGGCACGCGAGCGTCCCTCGTCGGCCGGTTCGGGGGTTCGGAGGAATGAGGAGTCGCGGGGGGTTGTCGCTGGCAGGGCAGACGGGGAGCGACGGTGGGAGAGGTTTTCAAAATGGGACAGGAGAGAGGATACCGGTCTCTGCAAGCGATCTGGTCAGTGACAGGCGTCGCGACGGGGACAGGAGAGATGCGCCAGACATGGACCTACCAGGGAGCATTGTCGGTGCTGTCCTTGTTCTTGCGAAACCCGTCCATGACCACGACAAAACCGACACGAACGGTGAGCAAGGAGGTCGATCATAGACTGCAATTGCAGAGGACGCGGTCTTCAGGTGGTATTCCACCACAGAGCCGAGGAAGGGATTGTGGCCAAACCGGAGGTGGCGTTGGGAGGGTTCAGGCGGACACAATCCAGGAACGGGTGGACTACTGGGTGGCTGGGGTGGAGCGGAGGGGGTAGGAGTCGAGAGGGCGGTGTAGAGAAGGATTAACGAGAGGTATCGAGTGAGAGAGGGTGCGTTGAAGGGAGAGGGAAGAGCGAGTGCGTGTGAAGGAGAGAAGTTGAGAGAAGTGGGAGAGGAGAGAGACAGGAGAGAGAGAGAGACGGAGTGGGGGAGAGCATGACAGGCTCACGATGATCTTCAGGCACACTGACCACAACAAAGAGCGATAGTCGTTACTACTACATCCCGACTACTAAAAAATATGTATAGTAGGGTCCAACCGATCTATTGGCAATAGTCGAATTTAACTCGATCGTGGAGACCAAAGCTTACTGATAGTAGGATGCTGGTGGACTTTATTTTTTAGCTCGTGTGAAGAACCAGAAAATCAGTGGCCGACAACGGTCATCGCCATCACCACTTCTCCTCCGCGGGAACCACCACCACCCTCCTCTTCGTACCTCTCTCTGTCGCCTGATCCTCCACCTCCATCATGTGGTTTGTCCTCCCCACCATCGAATACTATACTATGTACCTCCTGATCGCCAAACTAACCCCACGAACCCCCCAGCAAACACGTCCTGAACGCCCAAGTCGCCATTCGGTCTCCTTGCTGTACGACCCCTCCTCCGCTTTTCTCCATACATACCACCCAGACTAAAAACCTCTCAATTCTACAGGCCGAAAATGGTTCGACTGCGCCGAATGCCACCTCGAACAGGAATCGCATACCCTCACCAAGTCCCCTGAAATGGTACCGTTTCCATCCTCTCGGATCCTGCCATATCCCAATCTACATACAACGCACAATCCCACCCCACGGAAGGAAGACCTTATCTAATGCGAGAAACGGTAATAGGTCTTCGCCTGCAAAAAGTGCAAAAAGTGTTTCCGGAAAGACGCCGCTGAGTTTGAGGAAAGGTACCTTTCCTTCACCTACCTTACCTCACTTTGCCCGACCCACCATCTGCATCCATATCCAAAGAAGGAAATCTCCCCAACGAACAACCGCTGATGCTTGAACTTCAACAGCGACGAGTACTGTCCCCACTGCGACAACCATTTCGTCATCGAAGCGGTCCCCCCAAGCCCTCCCTGCAAGTCGAGGGTGAAGACGCGCGGATAGATTCGAGGTATGCACTTTCCGTTCCTTTCCTTCCGTTCTCCGCGTCAAGGTCGGTGGGTCAATGAGAGGTGAATATTTGCTAACAAGAGTAGAATGCTCAAGGATGACCGCGTGCGCGGACACCAGGAAAAGTCCATCTTTAATGCTCGCGAGGCGGAGGATCGTCTGGGCTAGGGGTCTGAGGGTATCTTGCCTTTTCTCCGAGTGCGATTTATGACGAAACGATTTATATCCATTCCCTTTTCCCGGTCTTACTTTTTTCTTCGATCGAGGGATCATACATACTTCCTTACATACACATATACACACGGTTTTGCATGGATGCGTACGTACAGGGTAGCCGTAGCGCCTGCAGATACTAGAATTGAGGATATTAGCACTAGGTGCAGGTGCAGGTGCAGGCAGTGCAAGCGTAAAAGGGTTCTTATTTTCGTAACCGTCGCTTCGACAAAGATCAAATCTCAATCAATGATTATCAATCCATCCATCCACACATCTCGTTCTAATTACCTATCCCAGGGCACCGTATCTATCCTGTTCTTCAGAAAGATATTACTGAGCCGACCCCTCACCACCCCGCGTTAAGATGGCAGCTGTCGTGGTACCGCCGCGACCCGTCTTCTTCTTCGCCGCCTCCTCCTGCTTCTCCGTCTCGATGTTCTTCACGTACGACTCGATATCCTCCTCAGGCAGCATCTCGATCGTCTGCCCGGGCGACATGATCGCCACCTCAATATTCTTGGCGCCCGTCTGCACCACCTCCAGCAGGGACTTGATAGTCAGCTGGATCGTCTGGTCGCGGTCCATGTCGTCTTGGTGGTTGCGTTCGAGGAATTCGCGAACAGTCTTGCTCGACCGGCCGATAGCATTGGCTTTCCTATTTCCCCAACACACAGATTAGCCAGTGTCCTTCTCTCAATATCCGGGAAGGAGAGAGAAATACCAAGCCGAATAGATCCCCGACGGCTCCGTCTGATACAACCTCGGCACCTTATCATTCGGGTCGAACCCAACCACCAACGTACTAATCCCAAACGGCCGCACACCTCCACTCTGCGTGTATCGCTGCTGCACACCGGCAATGTACTTGGTGATGTATTCGATGGAGACGGGGTCCTCGACGGTGAGACGGTGCGACTGGGCCTCGACCCGGGCCTTGTCGATGAGGATGCGCGCGTCGGCGTTCAGGCCCGCAAAGGCGAGCACGGCGTGGTTGTCCACCATGGCGATCTTGGAGGGTGTAATTCGTGTGTCTTGGAGCTTGAGCGCGGAGCGTTTCTCGCAGCCGAGCACGACCACGTCCTTGCCTTTTACGCCGACGGCGCAGGTTCCTGTTCCCAAGTACATGGTCAGTTGTCGATCTGGGTGTGGTGTATGTCTGGGTGTATGGGTGTATGGGTAGATCTTCCGTTGAAGCAGCGGTGTGGTGTCGTGATAGTGTGTATGTCGGTCGTGGATGAGGAGGATGGACGTACCTCTCTTGACAGCCTCCATGGCATATTCAACCTGGAAGACGTGCCCGTCCGGGCTAGATAGGCACAGTTAGCAAGCCGGGCTAGCGGACAGCAAACAGCCCATCAGACATACCTGAACACTATATCAAAAGTCAGCCATCAACACAGTCACCGGAGCAAGCAACAACAGGGATCCCAGCTCCGTAGGTAGGAGCAGGTAGCTAAGCTGTCTTACCTGAGAGAGCTCGGTCGTATCCGGACATTGTGGGCGGTGGGGATTTCTCTGGCGGGTGGGATAGATAATCGAGGAACTAAGAGGTCCAGCACAGCAGAGACAGTATTAGAGATGCAATTCGTGGATTCGGCGAGAAGGGATGTGTTGCTGCGATGGGTGCGGCGTGACGATGACAGATGGAGGTCAACCTAACCAACCTTACCTAACGGGAGAGGTCCGCGGCTGTCTCCAGAGCTCCTCCTTCCTCCACAGGCGCTAGCCGCGCGGTTAACACCCACTCTCCCAACATACTTGGGACGGAAGACATCACCGACCTGATTACTTCTTCTCTCGCATCTTATTGTACTGGTCGCTTGAATTACTACAAGAGCATACAGAGTCTGAAAATGAAAGAAATGATAAAACTATGGACATCCAGAACAACCATTGCATTCACAAATTCCCGATCCGTGTTGCCGACCAGTCCATATCCCAAAAGCTGTCGTTGCAGGTAAATTTTGTAGTAGGTATATAGGCTTCGATCGAAAGGAGAAGACAGACCCCAACACCCCGGCCCCAGTTCCATCCATGCCATTCCATTGTATCCGTCCCATCCGTGATTCTCCAATGATTCATCCGGTCCTATTGCCAATGCCTGCGCGCGCAAAGATATGACAAGAACGGGGAAACCCAAAACAGCAGTAGCAACAGCAGAAGATATCTAGAATGCAATGCCATGACTGAACCCCACGCATCAGGTCGTGTCGTGTCGCAAATTTCGAGAAACGCAAATAAGGCAACCAGGAAGGAAAGCGGCAAGAAATTTTTTGCTTCGAGGACATCCATCGCCATGCACCACCACAACAACCAGGGCAGTAAGAGGTAAATCAAAACCAGCAGCAACAAACCAAACGCGACGCTCATGCCGATCAAGAGACGATGAACACATGGTCCCACTGCGTCGGGGAGAATCCGATAGACCAAACCATCCGTAACCGGGACAGTCCTCTATACCCTCAAAAACAGCGCTTTCGGTGGGGAAAAGACAACATGAAAGTGCAAATAGTAAGACATACCGAAAAAAAAATGAAAAGATGAGAAAAAAAAAAAGGACAAGGTTTGACGTAAATGTTGCAAAATGAAAATCCACAAAAGCCAAAGGGATCCAATCCAGGGAAACGACGACACGCTACCGGCCTGCTCCTCCCAACCCGAATGCACCAGAACTGCAAAATTCCTTATACAAACGCATCCAACAAATATCAACCATCACATATAGCAACAATCTAGACCGCCATATTGACAAATAAAGCCGCGGGGAGAGGAAACCTGCCATGAACCAAAAAGAAAAAAGTCATACAACCACCCCGACCGTATTAACTAGGCATCCCAGTGTCTATGCCGGGGACTTGCTGGCGCCCGCACCGTTGCGGCGGGAGTGGGCATCATCTCCCATGGACAAGCCTCCCAGGCCCGTGGAGAGGAACGCAAAGGGGTCGCTTGAGCCGTCATTGCCATAGAAGTTGCCGTTGGAGGCGCTCGTGGAGGACGCATGGTCAGCACCGGTGAAGGCCGCCTGCGTGGCGGGGTTGGCGAATGACGCCGCCGAGTGGGAGGTGGTGCTCGATCCATAGCCGCCACTCATCTGTCCCATCGGAGGGTAGCCACCGGGGGTGTTACCCAGACCGGAGGGCAGACCATAGTTGCTGGGGGGAGCACCGAACTGTTGGTTGAAGCCGCCGAACGCACCAGCGCTGGAGGTGAAGGGTCCGGGGGCGGGCGTGCTCGACATCGAGTTGGGGCCCATACCGAAGCCAGAGGGGGCCTCCATCGGAGAGGGGAAGGCCGAGTCAGCGACGACCGCCGCACCAGAGCGCGGAGCACCGCAGCGGAGACAGTTGATGTTCTTCGCGAAGTTGTGGTAGCCGCAGCCCTCCGAGCCGCACTTCCAGTCACCAGCGCGGAAAGGAACGACACCACCGTTGCCGCCCATGCCGCGAGAGTGACCCATGCCGCCATGGCCGTGTCCGCCCATGTGCGGAGGCATCATCGACGGGGGGCCGTAGCCATACGCGCCGTATCCAAGCGGGTCGGGAGCGGCAGCCATGGCCGGGAAGGAGCAGCGGAAACAAGCGGTGCGGCGCTGGAAGTTGGAGAATCCACAAGAGGGACAGGTCCAGTCACCGGGTCTGGGGCGGTTCTTCGAGGGAGGGAACGGGGTCAGAATCTCAGCCGCACGGTCGAGGACACGGCTGGACGAGGGAGACACCTCGATGGCCTTCTCATTCAGAGCACGACCGTTCATACACAGACTTTCGGCGGCCTAAAGTGAAGCAACAGGTTAGGGCGATTACACCACCGATCGACTGGGGTTACATACCTCCTCGTGAGAAGAGAACACGGCGAATCCGGTGCCCGTGGGCTTGTGCTGGTCGGGAGTCCGGAGGGTCCAGAAGGCGATGGGACGGCCGCCGAACTGAGTGAACCAGCTCTCGAGTTCCGACTGCGTGGTATCATGGGGCAGTCCGCTCAGGTGCAGGACCTTGCTGCGCTCGGCGAGGAAGGCACGCACGTCCGCACGGGCATCCATTGGCGGGTCAGGATATCGGGATGTTCGTGAGGGGGCTGGGATTTGCGAATCAGGCCGCGGAGCACTCGGGCGAGGGTGATGGCTTCCTCCATGGCCCGTCGAGGCGACGCGGGGGCCAAAGCCTGGAGATGGAAGGGAAGGTTGTGCTTGATGGGGGCGGAGGTCTGGACGGGCTCGACTTCGAGGGCGGCACAGATGTTGGAGAGAGAGCTAGGACCGAAGGGCAGCGACTCCGGGTGATGGGTCTGCCATCGCTGATACTCGGTGCGGAGGTCAAAGGTGCGGGAGTGCTGGAGATAAGCGGGCAGGACGACCGCCTTGTCTCGGGCCTCGCGGGGCAGTTGCACGCGCAGATCCCACGAATCCAGCGTCACGAAGGCGAATTCCAGGTTCTTGTTCAGGAGGTGCTCCTGGGCGAAGGCGTCGAAGCGACTGATGGCATCACGGAAGGTACCTGCCGAGCGAACGTGCTCCCATGTCAGAGTGGTCAGGCTCGCTATGGACAACCGTCAGCTACTGACCGATACATCCGTGGAGGGGAGGAATTGGGCGGCTGCCAGGGACTTACTGCAGAGAGGCGTGATGGGGGTGTTGACGGGCTTGACCAGCACACTCTCGCGGTGCAACTAGAGGGAAGCGATCCCAGTCAGCATGTGCATGGAGAAGGGACAATTCATGGAGTGGTGGTGACGAGGACGGTCGAGATCATGGTCTTGGACGGGGGGGTTGATGTGTTGTTGTCCTCTTGTGTTTTCTTTTGATTTTCCAGAGCCGGACCCCCTCATTCTCCTGAGATCCCGGCCTCGATGATTCCGGTGGAGGGACGGTGATCTGCACTCTCGACGGGGGCCAGCGGAGGGGGTGGGAAAAAGGAGGAGGGGAGACGACGGCGCGTCCATCCAACAATTGCAACGGCTTACCTCCTCGCAGGTTTTGGTGTCCAACAGGATCCACCCCAACTCGATCACCTCGGCGGAATCCTTGGTGACGTAGACGCCATGCTCGTCGCAGGTGGTCGCGACGTGGATGACAATGTAGCGATCCAGCTTGGGGGTGGGCGCCGAAACTGCCATCGCTCCGGGGGGGGGTTGAGGGTGAGGGTGAGGGAGGGTGGGAGGTGGGAGGAGATACGTCGCTCGGACAGTGAGGGAGGCTTCCAAGGCACTTCGCTTCTCTCGCACGCCAACGGGACCGACAGGGGGGGCGGAAACGGGCGACGGATCGGAAAAATAAGAGGGTCTCGCTCGCTGGGCAGCAGCAGTCCACGTCGGAGGAAAGCTGCGACTCGATCCGAAATGAGGCAAAGCACGCACCCGAGGGAGGCAGAGGATCGGGTCGGGGGGAAAGGGGGCGTTGTCAAACGAAGGGAAGAGAGTCGACAACCGGGACCGGATGAGGGGAGAGGAGAGAGGAGAGGAAGAGGAAAAAGAAAGCAGACGAAAGAGCGAGTGAGTCGCCCAGACCAGGATGGATAGCAGCAGTTCGTTTTTTTTTTTCTTTCCCGTGCTGCTGGTGGAGCGACTTACACCGTACCTACAGGTACCTCGAAAATTTCTGGTATTTTTGTTCTTCCAGGTACCCAGGTTGGTACCTACGTATGTCTCTGGTGCTCCCTATTTTACTTAGGTAGGTACTTGAACAGACACTGGATACTCCAATTCCAGGATATACAGTCAATTGCGAGGCTCTGTCCGTCCCTGCGATCTGGTGTCTGCCTACTGGTCTACAGTGTAACGGCGAGCCTGTGTTTCCAGCACCCGTGGACCTCCTGATTGGGATTGGATGGATGCCGTATCGTGTATTATAAATTGGGGAATGGCCCCATCTCCCCGTACGTCCGCCGTAATGCGGGTTCCGGGGCCACCTGGGGCTCATCTATACCAGACTCGACCACAGACACCCACACAACCTGCTGAAGATACTCGCTGAGGTGCATGGATAGTGTCCTCGTGCTACCCAGGACCACGGTCGAGTGAGTTTCCGGGGCGCATGTCGCGGGGAAAGTCAATTGCGGTCTATCCTGGCTGATGGGAAAGGGATCCGTGGACACTGACCCAATGCGCAGGTAAGGTTACCGGCGGTGACGGTACCGAGTGCCCGCCAATACTGGCGATACATGGATAGATTGAGGTGAGAGAACTCCTGAAGTGATCAGAATCAAGCCCATATTACCCTTGTCAGGGCGATTCTTCCTCTCAACAGATTCAATTCACTCTACCCTCATTTCCATTTCCCCATAGCCTAACAGAACTATATCAGGATTGTCTCCTCCGTACCCAGTCCCCCTCTCACCTCCTATCCATCATGTAAGATAAATATTGATGGCTCCATCACCCGCTGGCTCAGTGACCCGCCCAAAATCCCTGATTGGCTTCCGGCCCGGCGCCCCGTTCATTTCCCGATGACTAATCCCTCCATCCTGCTGTCGTCCCCTCCCTCCCTCGGCCAGGATCAGGCAGACTCATTACTCTACCTCTGGTCATCATCATTCTTGTGAACCTTGGGACGGTTTGATCTGTGGTTACATACTTAAACACTGTAAAGCAATAGACAAGCATTCATACTTGCCCCATTCTCGCAGAGAAGAAATAGAGGTCCCACCCGTCTCCATCGCGATATATATAGTTCCCATCATACACACCGCACTTCGAGATATCGTCGGGTTCTATGTATCGTCTGTGTACGCATACCCTCCATTAAACTCTGTCGACGTCATCTGTCGCGCGAATGATACAGCTCTCTCCTCCCTCATGGGCAGTGCACCGATCACAGTCTTGCGATCAGGCCACCATCCCTCCCTATAGTTGACAGTGCACTAAGTACTACGCTGAGAGTCTAGGCAGGGACCTAGGCACGACCGGGCTTATTACTAAGGCAGGGTGACAGCTGGGGAATTGATGCATCAGAAGATAGTCAACTAGCATTCATCAGAAGCAAAACCATATACAGTCGAAAGAACCGCAACAATTATCTACATGGCAATTTCACCAGCACATGTATCCGGAATTCTTAGTCCACCGTCCAAGCCGACCCAAACCACCGGAACGCCATCGACTCCGAAACCATCAACAGGATATCATTACTCTTCATCATGCATCTCCGACTTAATCACGGTGTGCCGGCTATCATCATTTCATCCTCTTCCATGATGCTGGGTTCGACGGAAAAGTCCCGTCGCTTGACAACGGGTTCAATCGAAGGGCGGACGCTGTTGGAACGGACACTTCCAGAGCGGACGCTCATCATATCGCTGTCGCCTTCCTCAATGCCATCGCGGGGACGCGTGCTGGCGGGCCGGGAGCCTTGGGCAGCGGCCAAGAGCTTGAGAACCGCATTCTTCACCTTCACCATCGCGTTGCGGCCCGCGGCCTCGGCGGCAACTCCTTCCTCAATGGCTTCATCCAGAAGCCCCTTCACTTCCTGGGCAAGAGTGATATTCTCCTGGCTGATCTCACCCTGCGCACTGCGAACACTGGACCGGAACGGATCTTCGCCCTCGGGGTTCCGTGAGCCAGACCGCGACGTGGCTGGAGGTGCGGCGGGAGGGGCGATGTAGAGCTTGCTCATAAGAGAGAAGAGAAGCTTCTTCTCTTCCTTGGAGCAACGATTCGCGCCGCTGCTGATGCCAAGAACACGCTCCAGAATGTCCTTGACGAGGGCCAGATGAACAAAGCCGCAGGCATTCGAGCTAGCAGGGCCACCCGCCAGGATCCGCTCGCCGCCTAACCCAACCACGCGCCGTTCATCGGTCCATTCGGCGATCATTCCCAGAACACCAGTCATCAGGGCCTTGAGTTCTCGTTGGCCGGCGCTTTCGTCGATGTCTCCATCACTGTCCTCCTCTGCTTCGAGGGAGTAATACTCTTCGGCGGCGTTGAGAACGGAACGAATCACGGCACCGACACCTTGCGCATGTGATCGGTGTTGGCGACGCGAGAGTGACAGTATACCGGGAAGAAGTAAGCCAAAGCTTGACGGAGCGCGGGATTTTCACGAGTACGGGGGTGGAAAAAGGAGCTGACGAGAGATTGAAGGAGCGACTCGATGGCGGTTTGGTTGTACTCTTGGATCGCCTGCGGAACATGAGCTCCAGAGGGAGCAAAGGCGCTAGTAAGCAGCAACTTCGAAAGCGCAGTAGCGGCAGCCGATTGTACGTTGTTGGGAGAGTTGGCGCGCAGGGCTCGCGCGAAAACCTTTAACAAAGGCTTTTGGAAGACAGGAGGCGCGACAGTTTCGCCGTCAGGTTGAGTCACAGGAGTCAGCAACGAAGGGTGCGTCGTGAGCATATCGCACAGAATCTGGATAGCAGTCACCTGCAGGGCATCATGACCCTTGCTGTAACAGTGGATGAACAGGGTCATATTCTCCTCAGCCAGGGTCTAAAAGATCGAAGAAAAATTAGCAACGGATGCAAGTCAAATATGAGCAAGGGCAGTACTGACCTTGTCCAGGAGACAGCAAAGACCCAAGCACTCCAGACCTCTCTCTCGAATGGGAGCCTCGTGACTCCGAACAGCAGGGACGACCAAGTTGTTAAGCATAGTCACCAAGTTCATGTTGGCCTGCAAATTTCCTTCCACGTTTTGCAACATGCAATGGGCAATATGCAGACACTTCATGTTGACCACGATCTCACGCAAGATCTTTGCCTTGGCCTCTTCCTTATTGAAAGGTTTATCCTCCTCACTTTTCCTGGAGTCTCAGACCGGTGGCGACTAGAGGTTTCGTCACTGATTTCTGACTTCGCGGAGACGAAGCTGTCTTCGGTGACGATAGTATCGTGGACTTCGGCAATAGCTTCGAGGACCACACTGCAGAACTCGCTTTCGGCGGCGGCATCCGGTCCGCAAACGAATCGTAGTGTCTCGACCGTCAGTTTTGTGGACTCCTCCGGAAGCTCAGGGACAGCCAGGGATTCTCGGAGCAAGGAGAACATCTTGCGACGGCCAACTTCATCACTGTAATCTAGGGTCATCGCAATGTGGAGCAATTGTTCGACGATGAATTCCTGCTCAAGGGATTCGTCATCGTTGGCGTCGCCACTGTCCTTGGAGAGCCTTCGTCGCTGGAGTAGATCGGTCATATACTTATGCAGGTAGTATGCAAGGGCTGTAACCTCGGGCATCTTTTCGTCCGCAAGATTGTCATACTTGCCGTCATTTTCCACCCGACAGAAGTCATTGAAGGATCGGAGGAGGAAAGCGGATTCCGCCGTGAGACCCTCCCAGAATGGCTCATCGAAGACTACAGCTTCGCGATAGTCAGGTCGACCCTCCCAGAAGCTGCGCATGGCCTCATGCGCAATGCCCAACTCCATGCCAGAGTTGACCACATCGATTCTCTCCAGAAGCTCGAGCAGGGCGGGAATGTTAGGTGGAGATCGCTGTCCAGTAGAGCCCTCCTCGGCATCATCGTTCGTGCCAGCACAGTCTTCAACCCATCGATCGTAGAACAATTTCCCGGTAGCCTTTCGTACACTCTCATCACGATCACGAAGACCCCATCGGAGCATCTTCTCCCTCATTGAAAGCGAGAGATGACGGAAATCTCCGAGTGTGGGTAGTAGCCGCGCATATAACGCACGTCGGGTACCGGCATCTAAGTCTCGAGCGCGCTCCAGTAGATAAGGAAGGGTCGCCGGGAGGAGAGGCAGGTTGAGAAGCAGGGTCTTGCGGACGTCCGCGCTGGTGTCGTTTTGCATGATGTCAACCAGTTTCTCCACAAGGGCAGAGCTTTCATCGTTGTCTTCGTCTTCATCGTTTCCAGCCAAGCGGGCCAGGCCCATCAGAGCCTGAACACGAACAGAAGGCTCCTTGTCCCTGATTCTCTTCAGAAGGCCGTGTCTGAGGGTGTGGTATAGGTCATCGTCGACCGTGTCAAGCGAATTAATGATGTTGGAGATGATCTGGGTCGCACGGAACCGAATTGTTCGATCCTTGGCGGAAAGAAGTGGCGAGATGACGGCGACAAGTTTGGTCGACAGGCGCGATGTAGGCGTCTCAGAATGTTTTCATCATCGTCCGAGGCGAACAGCTCCGTGTCCTTCTCGGATGCATGGGTGAGGAATGTCCCCAGGAATCGCACGATGCGGTCTCCGACAGGTTCGGATTTCTTGATGGGCACAATGCGCAAGATGCAGCGGCCCACCTCAACATTGAATTCTGTCTCGGGAAGAGTCTCTTCACTCGGTAGAGAAACCGTTTCCTGAACCTTCTTGCCGTCCTTCTTTGATGTCTTCTGCGAAATCCCGCAGCACGATTCCTGGAGCTTCCGGAGACGGACGACGAGTTTTCTGTGGGCGGTGGTCGAGCGTTGGGCGTCTGCAAATATCGAGCACACGTCGCGGCGCAAGTTGGGAATTGCCTCTGGCAGTGGGGGTTCCTCGGGGATCGCAACCGAGGGGGTGACAGACCCAGCACGTCCGGTCGATGGCTGGGCGGATGAGGTCTTCCGAGAAGACCCCGTAGTGGAACGGGCGGAAACTCGAGCGGGCATGGCGGCGCTCGCGGTGGTCGGGGGTTGTTGTGTCGAGAGCAGAGTGAGGTCCAAGTGAGCGTCACTCCCGCTTTGATGATAACCGCAGTCACGGGATGCGGGATAAACAAACATCCCAAACGGGAAGATCAACGATAAGGGTTAGGGCTGCACGTGTCACAAGTCCCCTCCTACCGGCTTTACTAGTCAGCTTTAATGACCTCTCCTCCTTCTGGCTGCAGTGCCATTGACAATTGACCATATTGTGCCTGCATTGATATATGCTGATGCTGTATCCTGCGCCGGGCCCTATCTCTGGCCTGAAGCCACTTCCCGCAAGACAATGGCGGCTGCCAGCTCCATCACGCCATCAGACACGTGACTCATGATTACTAACGCCGACCATCGGCATTCAATGGATCTGGGGAATACAACGTCGCCGATTCCTTTTCTTGAAGATAGTCGGAGCTCTGAAGTAGCTGGATCTGATTGTCACGATGTTTCGACAAGCTATCCGACGATTTGGCACCACTGCCGTGCGCCGTGTCGAGGCATCCACGCCCTACCACGTGCAGGTTTCCAGCGCTCAAGGCGTCGTCAACGGCTTGACCGAGGGTGCGTCATTCACCTCCGAACGAATTCGTCCAGTCTAACAATCGCTTGTTATAGCCATTGGAAACACTCCTCTGATCCGCTTGAAGCGCCTCTCCGAAGAGACCGGCTGCAACATCCTCGGAAAGGCCGAATTCCAGAACCCTGGTGGTAGCGTCAAGGACCGAGCTGCTCTGTTCGTCGTGAAGGATGCGGAAGACAAGGGACTCCTGAAGCCTGGCGGTACCGTTGTTGAGGGCACTGCTGGGAACACAGGTATTGGACTGGCGCATGTGTGCCGCTCCAAGGGCTACAAGCTGGTCATCTACATGCCCAACACCCAGTCACAGGGTAAGATCGACCTGCTGCGGCTCCTCGGCGCTGAGGTGTACCCGGTCCCCGCCGTGGCGTTCGACAACCCGCAGAACTACAACCACCAGGCGCGCCGTCACGCCGAGTCCCTGGACAACGCGGTGTGGACCAATCAGTTCGACAACGTCGCCAACCGTCAGGCTCACATTGACACCACCGGTCCTGAGATCTGGGCACAAACCGCCGGCGAGGTCGATGCCTTCACTTGTGCCACTGGCACTGGTGGTACCCTGGCTGGTATCACTCGCTACCTGAGACTGCTAGCAACGGAGGTGTCAAGTGCTTCCTCGCTGACCCTCCGGGCAGTGTGTTGCACAGCTACATCCAGAGCGGCGGCAAGTTGACCGAGCGCTCCGGCAGCAGCATCACCGAGGGCATTGGCCAAGGCCGCGTGACGGACAACCTTAAGCCGGATATTGAGCTCCTTGATGGATCAGTCAATATCCCTGATGAGAAGTCTATTGAGATGGTTTACCGCTGTCTTGATGAGGAGGGTCTCTACCTCGGTGCCAGCTCCGCGCTCAACGTGGTGGCCGCGAAGGAAGTCGCAGAGAAGCTCGGCAAGAACAAGACCATCGTGACGATTCTTTGTGATGGTGCATACCGGTATGCGGACCGTCTGTTCTCGAGCACCTGGCTTGAGAACAAGGGTCTTCGTGGGGCCATTCCCAAGCACTTGGAGAAGTACATTGTGCTTCCTTGAGTGATGTATTTACTTGCACATACCTATTCTGAATTAAAATAGCACGAACATTGTCATTGATTACAGCCCATAAGACAGGCAAAGCCCTGTATTCACCGAACAGTCAGATTTATGGCCCTTCCGAACCCATTGTAACCCACCCCTCTCAGATTCCACGGCGAGTGTTCTTCCTGTACATTCCCACCTTTGTCAAAAGCACGGCTCAGGATTTCCCTGCCAGTTCCCCGTTCCAAAACGACCTCTGCTCTCCACAGAACCCAGCACCATCTACCATCACCGACCAACGACGACGCATCGATATCCGCGTCTGTCCAGCTCTTGCCCCCATCCACCGAGACTTGAACTCTATCCACCGGTCCATCCGCACCTGTGGCACTGCATATCCTCTAACTTCTTCGGTTCCAGCTGGAGATAGTGTCACTGTTTCCCGTCTGTAGGGACAGCAACAACTGAGTTGATCGGCATGTCACACATGGCAGGCGTGCGATCCCAAAACGGCTCAGCAGAGGCAGTATCCACCGCCTCGGGAGGCAGGATCTTGTAATCGTGCTGTTGATAGAAATTCGTAGACTCGTGATCCTGTACCGTGATCCGATCCAGCCATTTCACCCAGCGTGCGCCGGCTATACCAGGGAGCACCACCCTTACCGGGAATCCATGGTTGCGTGGGAGTGGTGCATCGTTCATCTATATCGTATCCATAGTCAATAAATTTTCTATCTTACATCGTTTGAAGAAGAAGAAAAAGGTCTCACTCACCTCCAACGCAAGCACCACATCACTATCCTCGCGAAGACATCTCTCTAACGGCACACTTCCCCCAAACCAATCGTCCTCCTGACACCCCACCTGATAGCTCGAGAAGGCGACATGAAAGCCATCCGTTTGTTCCCGGCTGACTCCAGCCCGTTCCAACACATCTTTCAGTCTCGGCCCGCGCCATTTACAATTCATGACGGCTGCATCTCCCCAATCAATGCCCTGAACCTCTTTGAGCAAGGTACGCATCGTATGACGACGATTGCCAGCGCATTCGAGCGCACAGGTGACCTCATGCTGTGGAAACTCCGTGGAGAGTTCATGGACCGAGAGTGCGAGAGGGCGTGATAACTTCCCATCTACATGCACCTTGTGAGTTTTCCCCGAGAATGAGGGATTGGACCGTGGTTTCGGTCATAGGAAATTGCGGATGTGGGGTGATGAAAACTGGTTATCTTCAGCTCGTGATAACCATCAGGGGAGAGAGATGTTGTTACCTCGAGACGAGGGTTGGAGCGAGAGGTTCCCGATTCAAGGGGTTATCCACCGAGTATTCAACTTGCTTGAGCCACCATGTTAAATTCGTTCTCAAAAGAGTAGGGCACGTAGGCTTACTGTGCAGGTCATCCTGAATAAGAATGGAGAGATGGTTGAGGAGCAACAGTGGTTGTCAGTGGCGGAAGTATATCTCTTGTACCTGACGTCATAACTTCGCTCGCACCGCTTGGTTGATGCACCAACGTCCGTTGGTATAGATTGGCTCAGTATAAAAATATGGGGATATTCTTCATGCTCAATTTCTTTGGTTTACCATAGTAAGGTCCCTAATCACCATGTCAAGCTGGGGAAACCCTCAATAAACTTGCGCCTGGACCCACCCTCCCCTTTGCCCACTCTATGGCCCCATTCTAAGAGGATTGCGGAAGATTTCTTTTTGTAACTCGATATATGTGTTTATTTTTCTTATCTCATTTTTAGACGGACTCGAATAGCTTCTAGGTGTCCTATAAGTTGCTTTATTAACATAAAGGCTGTTGTTTGTCATCAGTCATTGAAATATATAGAATATATAGTCTTCCGGGTAAGGTCATTCATAGTCAGCCATGCCGCGAAACCAAATTTTACCTGAGCCCTAAATAATTCTTATACAGTCAATTCCTAAACACACATAATATCATGGTATCATTACCCCATCTCTCTTGCCATTGACGGAACCCCAATGATCTTGACCTCTCGAGTCTCAACTAACGTGTCGAAACAAGCCGCGCAAACCATCAAGATATAGAAGCTAAGACACAACCTTCTCCCCCATCCCCAAGCTAGTCACTATCTCCTCAGATACCGCAGCAGCAGCCCTCCCGACGACGACTACATCCTCTTCAACAGTCGTCCACGATTCCAAAAGAGCAGTTATATCATCTGCCTTCTCCGCAGCCCCGACATCACCATCGTTGGCAAGGGGCGGCACCGCCAGAAACGAGAAGTCGACCTCCGGCAGGACTGACGACGCAGGCGTATCTGTATCTGTCGTCAGGGTACCCTCTAGCCCTCGGGGGTCGAGAAAGTCGAGGACTTCGGAGTACCTGTTGTTCTCTGCGTGTTAGCACTTCACCACCATAGATACCTCCGCGTGGGTGGGGTGCTAAACGTGCATTAGATATTTCAGAGTGTCGACGGTCATTTCGGTGCGTCGAACGACCAGTCGAACTTTTCCTCGGCGATGGGTTCGTCGTTGGATCGTGGTATGGTTCCATGTAGGGGTGGGAGAGCGCTTGCGGCGGCGGATATCCGTTTGTCGGGTCGAAGGCGAGCATTTTCTGCAGGAGATCCACCGCTGTTAACTGCTATCAGCATCGTTCATCTCACCTGAATGGTGTAGGGCTGGATGGAGGGTAGGGAGAGATATACCGCCATGGGGAGCATCAGGAAACAAATCCACAAACGACTTGGGCTCCCGTTTACCCAACGACTGAACTACCTTTGCAGTCTGCAGCAGATCAGCACTTCTAATCCAGACCACAGACCACAACAGCGATAAAGAAAGAAAGACAAGCGAGAGAGCAACATACAGCCTGCGTACAAATCCGCTCAACAACCTCCTTCGGCGGACTCCCAGCAGATCAGTGATTGCGATAAAATTGATCAATATGACTGTTTCCGGCAACAATGGCTCCCCCGTCAACATCTCCGCAACCAAACACC
>JASHHO010000022.1:0-2500 GCA_039763685.1 Aspergillus micronesiensis
GCTGGTTTAGACACGGTGGGTGCAGTGTTGGAATCGGCAGCGCCGACGAAATCGGCAAAGTCGGCAGCAAAGTCGGCAGAGATCGCAGCAGTGCTGCGATGAGTCTGGACGAGATTTATAGTCCAAGGCTCGAGAGAAAGACCGCTGGTTTAGACAATGGGCAGTGGCAGCGCGAATGTCGTACGGCAGCTGCAGGTTCGGGGAAAATCGGCAGCGCAGATTTTCGACGAACAAGGGCTGGACGCTGGACTCCGTGGCCAGGCAGGAAAATTCGTCAGGGGGGCACGCTGACGAAACAGCGCTGGTTTAGACACGGTGGGTGCAGTGTTGGAATCGGCAGCGCCGACAAAATCGGCAAAGTCGGCAGAATCGGCAGCAGGTGCTGGCGATGAGTCTGGACGGACTGGATAGTCCAAGGCTCGACGAGAAAGACCGCTGGTTTAGACACTGGGGCAGTGGCAGCCCGCGGGACAGTGTCGGCAGATTCGGCAGCGCTGGCTTGGAATCGGCAGAGCCGGCGAAATCGGCCGAGCCGGCAGAATCGGCAGCAGGTGCTGACGATGAGTCTGGACGATTTATGATCCAGGGCTTGACGGAAAAGACCGTTGGTCCAGACAATGGGGCAGCGGCAAGCCATGCCAACAGGGGGGAAAATCGGCAGCGCAGTTTTGTGCAGCTGCAGGTTCGTCGGGGAAAATCGGCAGCGCAGATTTTTCGACGAACAAGGGCTGGACGCTGGACTGGCCAGGCCAGGCAGGAAAAATTCGTCAGGGGGGCACGCTGATGAAAGTAGGTTCGTCATGGAAAATCGGCAGCGCAGATTTTTCGACGAACACGGGCTGGACGATGGACTGTCCAGGCCAGGCAGGAAAATTCGTCGAGGGGACACGCTGACGAAACAGCGCTGGTTCAGGCACGGCGGGCAGTGTTGGAATCGGCAGCGCCGACGAAATCAGCAAAGTCGCAGAATCGGCAGCAGGTGCTGGCGATGAGTCGGACGGACTGGATAGTCCAAGGCTCGACGAGAAAGACCGCTGGTTTAGACACTGGGGCAGTGGCAGCCCGCGGGACAGTGTCGGCAGATTCGGCAGCGTTGGCCAAAAACGAAGAGATCCATCCCCCATCCTCGGCCAGCCAAAAACGCTCCAATTAATGGCCGGGTGAGATGACCCGGAGGCCCGCGACGCGTCATTCAAATCACTGCCCTATGGGCTACAACTGCTGATGGGGGGATTAGAGGCCTGCCATGGTGGTGAGGGGCGGCGAAGACCGTGAAAGCTAGAGTGTTTCCGAGGATGCTGGGAAAAAGGCCCCTCGCGTCATTCAATTATCTTCCCTATCAACTTGGCTCCCGTTGGCGGGATTGGAGGCCTACTGTTACAGGGCTAAAATCGTCAGGGGAAGAGCTGACGAAACAATGCTGGTTTGGATGCAGGGGGTAGTGTTGGAATCGGCAGCGCCGACAAAATCGGCAAAGTCGGCAGAATCGGCAAAGTCGGCAGAATGTCTGGACAGACTGGATAGTCCAAGGCTAGACAAAAAAGACTGTTGGTCTGGACATTGGGGCAGCGGCAGCCATGCCAACAGGGGGGGAAATCGGCAGCGCAGATTTGTGCAGCTGCAGGTTCGTCGGGGAAATCGGCAGCGCAGATTTTTCGACGAACACGGGCTGGAAGATGGACTGTCCAGGCCAGGCAGGGAAATTCGTCAAGGGGACACGCTGACGAAACAGCGCTGGTTTAGACACGGTGGGTGCAGTGTTGGAATCGGCAGCGCCGACGAAATCGGCAAAGTCGGCAGAATCGGCAAAGTCGGCAGAATCGGCAGCAGGTGCTGGCGATGAGTCTGGACGATTTATAGTCCAGGGCTTGATGGAAAAGACTGTTGGTCCAGACAATGGGGCAGTGGCAGCGCAGATTTGTGCAGCTGCAGGTTCGTCGGGGAAAATCGGCAGCGCAGATTTTCCGACGAACAGGGGCTGGGCGCTGGACGGGCCAGGCAGGAAAATTCGTCAGGGGGGCACGCTGACGAAAGTAGGCTCGTCGGGGAAAATCGGCAGCGCAGATTTTTCGACGAACAGGGGCTGGACGCTGGACCGGCCGGGCCAGGCAGGAAAATTCGTCGGGGAAAATCGGCAGCGCAGATTTTTCGACGAACAGGGGCTGGACGCTGGACCGGCCGGCCAGGCAGGAAAATTCGTCGGGGAAAATCGGCAGCGCAGATTTTTCGACGAACATGGGCTGGACGCTGGACGGCCGGGCCAGGCAGGAAAATTCGTCGGGGAAAATCGGCAGCGCAGATTTTTCGACGAACAGGGCTGTCCAGGCCGGGCCAGGAAAATTCGTCGGGGAAAATCGGCAGCGCAGATTTTTCGACGAACAGGGGCTGGACGCTGGACCGGCCGGGCCAGGCAGGAAAATTCGTCGGGGAAAATCAGCAGCGCAGATTTTTCGACGAACAGGGGCTGGACGCTGGACCGGCCGGGCCAGGCAGGAAAATT
>JASHHO010000022.1:12500-15211 GCA_039763685.1 Aspergillus micronesiensis
GGTTTAGACACTGGGGGCAGTGGCAGCCCGCGGGACAGTGTCGGCAGCGCTGGCTTGGAATCGGCAGAGCCGGCGAAATCGGCCGAGCAGGCAGAATCGGCAGCAGGTGCTGACGATGAGTCTGGACGATTTTATGTCCAGGGCTTGACGGAAAAGACCGTTGGTCCAGACAATGGGGCAGCGGCAGCCATGCCAACAGGGGGAAAATCGGCAGCGCAGATTGTTTGTGCAGCTGCAGGTTCGTCGGGGAAAATCGGCAGCGCAGATTTTTCGACGAACAAGGGCTGGACGCTGGACTGGCCGGGCCAGGCAGGAAAATTCGTCAGGGGGGCACGCTGACGAAACAGCGCTGGTTTGACACGGTGGGTGCAGTGTTGGAATCGGCAGCGCCGACGAAATCGGCAAAGTCGGCGAATCGGCAGCAGGTGCTGGCGATGAGTCTGGACGATTTATAGTCCAAGGCTCGACGAGAAAGACCACTGTTTAGACACTGGGGCAGTGGCAGCCCGCGGGACAGTGTCGGCAGATTCGGCAGCGCTGGCTTGGAATCGGCAGAGCCGGCGAAATCGGCCGAGCCCGAGCCGGCAGAATCGGCAGCAGTGCTGACGATGAGTCTGGACGATTTATGATCCAGGGCTTGACGGAAAAGACCGTTGGTCCAGACAATGGGGCAGCGGCAGCCATGCCACAGGGGGGAAAATCGGCAGCGCAGATTTGTGCAGCTGCAGGTTCGTCGGGGAAAATCGGCAGCGCAGATTTTTCGACGAACAAGGGCTGGACGCTGGACTGGCCAGGCCAGGCAGGAAAATTCGTCAGGGGGGCACGCTGATGAAAGTAGGTTCGTCATGGAAAATCGGCAGCGCAGATTTTTCGACGAACACGGGCTGGACGATGGACTGTCCAGGCCAGGCAGGAAAATTCGTCGAGGGGACACGCTGACGAAACAGCGCTGGTTCAGACACGGTGGGCGCAGTGTTGGAATCGGCAGCGCCGACAAAATCGCAAAGTCGGCAGAATCGGCAGCAGGTGCTGGCGATGAGTCAGGACGGACTGGATAGTCCAAGGCTCGACGAGAAAGACCGCTGGTTTAGACACTGGGGCAGTGGCAGCCCGCGGGACAGTGTCGGCAGATTCGGCAGCAGTGTCTGCAGATTCGGCAGCGTTGGCTTGGTGGCGCGGTGGGCCGATGCGAGTGGGGACTTGGGGCTGCGGCAGTGAAAGCAAGAGTTTTCCCGATGCTGCCGGGAAAAACGCTCCTCGGGATGGCCGGGTGAGATGACCCGGCGGCCCGCGACGGGTCATTCAATTCCATGCCCCGTCAACATAACTCCCGATGTACTGTTTGCTTTTCGGAAGAAGAGATCCATCCCCCATCCTCGGCCAGCCAAAAACGCTCCAATTAATGGCCGGGTGAGATGACCCGGCGGCCCGCGACGCGTCATTCAAATCACTGCCCTATGGGCTACAACTGCTGATGGGGGATTAGAGGCCTGCCATGGTGGTGAGGGGCGGCGAAGACCGTGATAGCTAGAGTGTTTCCGAGGATGATGGGAAGAAGGCCCCTCGCGTCATTCAATTATCTTCCCTATCAACTTGGCTCCCGTTGGCGGGATTGGAGGCCTACTGTTACAGGGCTAAAATCGTCAGGGGAAGAGCTGACGAAACAATGCTGGTTTGGATGCAGGGGGTAGTGTTGGAATCGGCAGCGCCGACAAAATCGCAGCAGAATCGGCAAAGTCGACAGAATGTCTGGACAGACTGGATAGTCCAAGGCTAGACAAAAAGACTGTTGGTCTGGACATGTGGGGCAGCGGCAGACATGCCAACAGGGGGGGAAATCGGCAGCGCAGATTTGTGCAGCTGCAGGTTCGTCGGGGAAATCGGCAGCGCAGATTTTTCGACGAACACGGGCTGGAAGATGGACTGTCAGGCAGGCAGGGAAATTCCTCAAGGGGACACGCTGACGAAACAGCGCTGGTTTAGACACGGTGGGGTGCAGTGTTGGAATCGGCAGCGCCGACGAAATCGGCAAAGTCGGGCAGAATCGGCAAAGTCGGCAGAATCGGCAGCAGGTGCTGGCGATGAGTCTGGACGATTTATAGTCCAGGGCTTGATGGAAAAGACTGTTGGTCCAGACAATGGGGCAGTGGCAGCGCAGATTTGTGCAGCTGCAGGTTCGTCGGGGAAAATCGGCAGCGCAGATTTTCCGACGAACAGGGGCTGGGCGCTGGACGGGCCAGGCAGGAAAATTGTCGGGGGGGCACGCTGACGAAAGTAGGCTCGTCGGGGAAAATCGGCCAGCGCAGATTTTTCGACGAACAGGGGCTGGGCGCTGGACGGGCCAGGCAGGAAAAATCGTCAGGGGGGCACGCTGATGAAAGTAGGCTCGTCGGGGAAAATCGGCAGCGCAGATATTTTTCGACGAACATGGGCTGTCCCAGGCCAGGCAGGAAAATTCGTCGGGGAAAATCGGCAGCGCAGATTTTTCGACGAACAGGGGCTGTCCAGGCCAGGCAGGAAAATTCGTCGGGGAAAATCGGCAGCGCAGATTTTTCGACGAACAGGGGCTGGACCGGCCGGGCCAGGCAGGAAAAATTGTCGGGGGGCACGCTGACGAAAGTAGGCTCGTCGGGGAAAATCGGCAGCGCAGATTTCGACGAAACAGGGGCTGGCGTTGACCGGCCGGGCCAGGCAGGAAAATTCGTCGGGGA